>JAVTVY010004160.1:0-39612 GCA_036873755.1 Hanleya hanleyi | reverse complement strand
ACAGAATGAAAACCACCCCCCCCCCCCCCACCCCCCAAAACAACCCATCTTGACAGTCTATGCATTAGTATGTTACACCCCACAACTCCCCCTCCCCCCCCCCAAGATGTCATCTTTTAAATGGAATGCAATGCTGAAGTTATGTTTATGTCCAGTTAAATGCAGTCGAAGTCGCAATACTACCATACTCAATAAGTCTACATAGGCAGGGCCTAATTCAGAATTATAGGGCAAGGGTTGGTAAGCGACAACAGGGGCAGGCAAAGTCGTGTGCGGTGAATGATGTGGGGGAGGGGGTTTGGTTTTGGGGGGAATGCAAATGGTGCTCCCTTAAAGCATGTTTAAACTGGTCTTAGAGTTCCAGCACCTGAAGAAGACTGTCATACAGAGCTAAAACAGAAAGTTGTAATTTCTAAGAAAGAAACATATACCGGTAGATTTTTTTTTTTCTTACGGCAAGGTCACTGCAAGCCAACAGCAGCATCTGAATATCGGACGCTAATAGTACCTGGATTGGAGCCTAGCATGTACATGTCTTTGATGGAACCACAAAGCTTGTCTTCCTTACCTGCTAGTGCCTTGATCCTGGACCTCTCAAAGAGGCGGGCAGAGCTGTTCCCGCTATCAAAGTCATCCGTCTCTTGCCCCTGCTCCCACCGTACCCCGGAATGGAACTGTTGTTCTATCTCCGTCATCCCAGCAGATTACTGTGGAGACCACAGCGATCCCTGCAAGAATAAGATAATGTATATTCAAATGAGTGTCTACATCTGGCTTTCTTGGACAGCACAATGCAACCTGAACTTATCCACATCTAGATGTATTCTTAGAAAAAAGGCACAGTTTCCACTCTTGAATTCAAGACAAAATGTGAAAGAATATCACACAGTAACAGAGATGAAATGGCCTTGTAAACAGGAGCCTTATCGGTTTCAATATGCCCGTGCACGGACGGATGCATGCAGACAATACTCTTTCACCGGAATCAATTGGGGAGGGGTAAAAATCAACAGGCTTCTTCACCGTCACGAACACAACATTTAATGATTTTCCAACCACAGTGAAATTCACCTCAAAATTAATAGGGTACCCGTTTGTCCATGGGTAAGGTATACCCAAAGCTTGGTACCAATCCATGACCTCAAACTGGAGATATCGCACAACATAAATATGTTAACAGACCAACAGATGGACTGACAGAGGGACAGAAATCGCTATGCACACAGTGAAGTGATTACACTCATAAACAGCTTGTGTCACGTACGACCCTACTCTCCTGCGCTGATTCACACTGCATATTTCGCGCCTCTTGACCATTAGAGGGCGATTTATCTGGTTATTCAAATACTGTGCTGGGTGTTGGTTGTTGTCATAAACAAAGCGGACCGAGACTCATCCGTAAGACTGATTTTCATTGATCATCGAGGGTTGGTCTGTGCAGAGCAATTAGTGCTGATACAGGTTATCTGCGATGCCGAGACAGGTTCTTCTATCAGCGAGGGTTACAGTCTGCATATCTATGACACAGACATTGTAATATCAGGATGAAATGCAATTATGCTTGTCAGATGACTGCCAATCGAAAAAAATTACAGTAATTGGAATTACATGTAAGTTGTTTGGTTATAACTACGGTTGGGCTGCACGGTCAGTGTACTCAAGTTGACCGGCGGCCAACATTAATCAATCAGGAGGGTCAACCCTGATTTACATGTATGTACTAGTCGAGGGCAGAATCTTGGCGATTAATTCGGTCCACAGCAAATCAAACGGTCAATCATTATTTTACCATTACCACACAACGTAACCCTGACGAATAAGGACACATGCCTCAGCAAATACATGTATGTTGCAGAATTGAAATAACCCACATTGAACACCATGTTAAGAATTGCCGAGGTGAAATGATTCATCTCAACAATTGCTGAATACTGTATAAGAAAATTACATTATTACTTATTATTACGAGGTGTATAGCTAGGCCGCAGGATAAAAGCAAAAGGATCGACTAATCTTGAACTCTCAGCCAGATCTTTACCATTATGTTGATACAACTGACACATCAATATATCCGACTGCATTATGAAATCTCTATATAGTCAACATGCTCAACATGTACCCTGGACAAAGAACATACATACATTATTCAGTAGGACGGGACTCTATATTCATGATAAGCTAGGCATCTCACCCTGGATTCCACCAAGTTGTTTCCTCTAGTCAAATCTTGCTCATGAATGAATGATAAGACGGATTAAGGTCTGGGTCGAAACATAAAACTCACGACTGCCGGAGCTCGTAAACAGATCTGTGAACATGTATTTTCTCAACACAACGAACAATACCACTGCGTTAACGTGCATGGCCTGATGGGAGTCGCATCGATCAATAGCTACATGTACAAAATGAAGGATGGATCGTGGTCGTAAATATCACATCCCACACAGCTCTAGTAGTCCATATATACACGTCATGTATCGCACACAGTAAATCCAGACATTCGATCAGAGCTGGAAACAACACGGGCAAATTGGACTTCCAGAGTCGGTCTGGTCATCGCTGGTTAACGCTGTGAATCATACCAGCGAACATGCAATAACGGTAGAGTAGCGAGGGCTTGGTGGGATGATCAGGCCAGAATAGACACCTGTGGGGATATGGCATCACCTATACTCATGCCAGGTTCCAAACTGCAATTTCAATAACTATCATATACCCAGGATGTGCCAGCTGTTCCATAGAATAACTGCCAAACACACACACCAGGAGACCAGCACTATAACTGAATTAACAATTGATACTCTATTTCACTAATTACCCGTCAGTCTGGGGACTAATACAGAGGATCATACCCTCTTTGTTCTGATACTAGGTTCACCGACAGTCAATTAAACCTGCTAATCACCATCAAATGAATGTTTCCTTCCCGATAACCCAGGTGGTGAAAAGTGAAATCACTTTTTTTAAATGTGCCGTAAAGTGGAGATCAACAAAGGCATGCAATTTTCCCCAAAACATTTTTGTGCTGTTTTAATCCGGAAAGTCGAAAGATATACAAATCCATGTCACTTTCAACAATCCTTATGCGTATCACGACGTTTGGGTCCTACTACTTTTCAAACCTGAGGACCCCGGCTATATTTAGTGTTATTCATAGCTGACAAATGTTGGGGGCAGGTAGTGGATCTGGTTAAATGAAGATGTAGGTCAGTTAGCCGTGAGCATCACCTACCTGTAAAGGTAAGATATAAGATAATGGGAGACAGGCGGATTAACCAGGTTTACACGTACCTCAAACAGCTGACAAATTCCTCACACCTCAACAGCACACTTCTTACAGGGCTCCTAACAAGACCGGAGCAACTGCCTGCTTCTTGGCAGCATAGTAACGTAGTGATTTTTTTTTTTTTTTTTTTGGCGGCTAATAATTGGAACGAGTTTTTTTGTGTTGCAAAATTCTCTCGTAATCTATTTTGAGCGGTTATTTAGACTGCAGTGCTGAGAATATCAGGCATCTACTGTGTGGAAAAACAGGACATCTACATGTATTCATGAATCTGTGTTCAACTTGACTCAGTTCTGTAAGATGGCCCAAGCTGTGCCATATCTGAGCACGACATTCACTTGAATTATCAGTGATGAGAACTGTCACAATTCATTGAATTAAACAATCGCCTGTTTGTAGCGGAAAAAACAACCACAGGTGACGGCTGAGTCAGCATAATATACAGTGTACTCACATGCAAGCAATTAGATGCTACATTACTCATACCCTATCAGACCATCATATCGCATGTACTGGGAACGGTGCATGATTTTGCATGTATATGATCTGTATTGTTTTCTGTGACAGTGTCCATGCCCATTTCCTGTAGGTCAAGGATGTATACATGTACATGTCTTCACACACAGTTCAGTCATATTGACATCCACATATGCATGTAATCATACCAAAGCATAAATATAGCACAGACACATGTACACGTTGATATCATCGCATTCCTGATGACTCACTGTTCAACTATACACACATTGTCTCACAAACACCATCAAATGTTAGGAAATTACAAGTGACAACTGCCCTATAAACATGTACTGTGTGAAATATTTCTAGAGCAAATGATTTTCGGCAATATATCAGGGATATTTTTCATAGCAGTGAAATTTTGCTCAGCATCTAGACACCAGTTTTCCATTCTTAGCTAACCTCAGAATTTCAAAATAATTCATCCAGATTCAAAATTCAAAGAAATTGCCCTTCACTCACATGTAATATTTGAGGCACGGCTGCTTTTAAAGTTATTCCATACACGGATTGGTCAATATGACCGCTTGAAATGAACATACCGATAGTGCTGGGTGGATTTTCTTGAAATGTCAAAACGAAAAGTCAAATGGATGATGTGTAAACTTTTGTTGCTGGTCAAAATAATGTTGGTCAAAATAATAAATCTTTGACCCTAGAAATGTGACACCCACTTAGTACATTCCAATTTATATTCCAGGAAGGTAGAAGAGACAGCAAGACTGCAAGATAGCATGGATGTCTGACACGGTTGTATGCTATATGCTTGAACCATCAATTATCATTGGAAGTTCGGTCCTTCCCCAAGCCTGCCCAGACAACTATTCTGATCTGTCATGTATATGATGTTGTTGTATTTTGTTGTTAAATGAATATGTTGTTAAAATTCAATCATTGGTGACATTATAATTGTACGCCTCTTGTTGGCACCCGATTGGTTAATAAACTGTCTATCTGTGTATCTGTATGTGACCCAGTCTGTCATGCTGGCTCTATTTACCAGACAGTGTCAGTTTCATACACAGAAGTCAAAACTATCTAATATCAACTTGATATTCTACTTACACATGTAGCTGCAAACATTTAATTTACACCGAGCACAAGGTCAAGGATGTTGGACCGTGAATTTTTTTGATACCATGTAACACGTTCACCAGTCACCAAAGCAAGTATTATTAACAGGATTGCTGTAAATGAAGACTACATGTGTCTGTCCCATTGACACAATGCAAAGTTGATCTAGGGCGATTTGATGTGCTACTTACTAAGCATGAACAGTTATGATACTCATAAAAATCCACATTTGCACAGGTCCGGTCCTCAATCAACTGATCCAGGCTTGGAGATCTTTGATAGCTAAACTGAATGTGGAGCTTGTATGCCAGTCTTTGATTCAGACAATTAGGCGGGGCTGTCACTATACATCTCAATCCAATCATTGACGCTGTATGAGAAGCAGACAGCCAAACCTACATGGTCACATGATCTTCACAAGCTAAAGATGGTAACTAAAAAGAAGGTGATACATGTCCGAGAACCTGGCTGTCACTGGTGGACACCGGTCCAGATGACGCGAATAGAGATTAACACCCACTGTACTCGTATACCAGACCAAAGGGGCCCAGGCAAATCTGTCGAGATATGATTCGAGTGTGTTCACAACTTTACCCAGATGATATAATATACATAGAGTTCTACAGCCTGCAAGATGGGCAGATGGGTGGATGCACACAGATCAACAGGATAAAGCAACAAATGGGCATGGGATATGCCAACACTGTACAGCAGGCCTTATTTTTTCAAAATCTGGCGTGAACGATTTACCGTTCGCGTGATTTTTAACGTACGTAACCGATCGTTCGGTTACGCACCAACTTCGTTGCGTAACCGATCGGTTAGCCTACGTGAAAGGTTACGTAAATTTTCGAAACAATTTGAAGCCACGTGTGGAAAAATCAAACCAGACACGGCTTACTCCAACTAAAACGTATTATTTCATTAATTATTTCACGCGAGTTCAGTGTTTATTACTAAAAAATATGCTTAGTTATGTCTACAAATGTAAAACAGAGCGTCATTCATTCAGAAAAGTTTGTTGAAACGCGTAAAACGCACCTTGTTTACAGCTTCTGCAAAGAAATCCCGGAAGCCCCTCCCCACGTTAAAGATATCAAATTGAAGGGCAACAACTCTGCTTTCATTTCAACACAACCTTATTTCATGTCTCGTAGTAAAAATGCGTCGATTTTATTGGGTGAAAATGGTCATGTGTTTCGAATCCTTCTCATTCAACCCCAATAAACCCGCGAAAATGCTGATCACCTGACGTAACCCGACTTCCTGACTGGTCAAAATGCTCCAACTGCTCATTAACATAAAATATAATTGAGTTACGAATTCGACGGAGTCAAAATGTCGTTTGGTTTCGCTGAGGGAAGCCACACGTCGCGTAAACAAAAGGATTTTTACCGATTCACTTGGAATGTTTAATAAATATTCAATATTCGTTATGCTACGAGTAACCAGGATTACATACCGTGACATCTATAAGAACTTAGACGAGTTATTTAGTCGAGACGAAGCAAAACAGACCGGCCATCGGCATCGGTAGTATTCTGAACGTGATAAAATTCCTTACGTGAGTTTTACGGTACACTATTTTTGCCGAAATGCGATTCCTAAATATTTCTGAAGCTGTAAAATGCCAAATATGTTCTGAATGTATGTTCAGGGTTTCAAAATGATTTATTGTGCATCAAATAACATGATCCATTATTTCAATTTATTGGTCAATTCCAACGACCAGACAGTCGCCACTTCTCGGCAAATAGTTTTCAGTGCTGACCTATTTCCATCTGGGCATGCGTAATTGTCTGGCCAGTGAAAACGAAACCACTCCGACACAAACAATTTAACTAGGACATAAGCAATTCATGATTTATCAAACAACCACGGCCATGTAAATTAGCCTGCCAGTCGACAAAAGGAGAAAGAGAAAGTGGACGGTATACGCGGAAAAATCGCTGTCGCCACTTTTTATTTTATTTTCACTTTGTGCAGACAGACAATGCCGACTTGTGACTTGCTGGCAGATAAAATTCGCCCCACGTGAACGGTGACCGTTCGCGTAAAATATGATTTGCGTAACCTTCACGTAACCTGAACGAGCGTTCGCGTCAAAAAATAAGGCCTGGTACAGGTACTATAGGGAAGCAGTGCAGGGAAGCAGCAGCTGGGACTTGTAGACAGCTCAATCAAATAATTCCAGTCCAAGTGGAGGAGATGGAGTGACCACATGTCAGACTGGCCAGAGGGCCTTTCATTAGTCTGACCAGTGATGACCAATATAAAGGTCTAGGGGTCCCTCCCCACTCCCTAACCTTCAAATCTCCACAGTTTATCTCCAGGTCTGTATGGATGGCCAAACAACCTCAACAGAACATACACATCAGTGTGATTATTATCCTAGGGCAAGTTACCATGGTAACAAGCACAGCAACATTCTTGATCTATATCCTGGTCCCTGGAGGCAGAGATGTGGGGTTGCCTGCCATTTCCAGGTCATTGTACTCAATTTGCCAGATTGTAAAATGAACACATAATAATAAATTTGAGCGAGAAATCTATTAGTAGTCCACTTCATCTATCAGAAAGTTTCTTTCCTACACATATATCAAGTAGCATGTTACATATCAAATCATTACTTGCTCACAGATTTTTCTCCAGGAGAAAAGACAACCGGTCATGAAAGTAGGTGCCTCAGGGTGTATGAGTTTCAGGGAGGGTCGTAACTTTCCATACACCGGGGGGGGGGGGGGAAACCTGAATAACTAATAATATGCAGGCTAGCAGCAGTTCATGTTAGTCTGCGCATGTTTTTGTTGTTTTTTTTGCACCAAACAATAAATCCCAAGAACAAAATTCATAATAATCAGCCAGACAATGAATGGGTGTTGTTAAAAGCCTGTCACCACACAGGCACACTTCATGTCGACAGGCTCAGCATCTAGCCACGTACATAATCAGGGGAATATTGTACCAACAGATCAAAGAAAGGGGCAGAGAAAGGGCAAGTCACATACTTTGCACCACACTGACACTGGAGATGTCTCACAATATTGAACAATGAAGACATTTATACTCCACTAGTGACTGTCATTCAACAGCTTCCTGTGGCAGCCATTGTTACTGTGTATGAACTGTAGATAAGCTTTATGTCCTGGGGCAACGCTATTCACAGCTAGACACTATTATGTAAATCTGGAATGCAACATTAGAACAAACACACTACAAGCTAATGTACATTATATATACTACAATAACATAGGATGTTCCATATGCCTTGATTGTATGTACATAAGGCCTTTCGTTTTTTATTTGTTGGTTCTCGGATCCGCCGACCCACTTTTTCCGAAAAGTGGGGAAAAAATCATCAAGATTTTGTCCTTTTTTATTCCCGCCGACGTAAAAATTTGCTACTGACCTTATTTTTATATCCTCTGATAAAAAAAAATCACAATTCTCGACAGGATGACTCAGTGGAAAGGCTGAGGTATACGAAAATATATACACTGTCGAAGAGTGAAACTTTAGACATCGCGCATCCATCTTGGACCTTTCTCCGTTTATAGAAATATCAAGGGAGATAATTCTGCAAAGCTGTTTGTGGCGCGCTCTCTGGACAAAATGACGGGAATGGCAAATCTGTCTCGTCGTAAAGAAAGAGGCGGAAGTCAAGACTAGATCTTTTCAGCAATCTAACGAGCGGCAGCGATACTGTTGGCATGGTTGGGGACATCGTCTGCAAATGTATTACGTCGGCTGACATGGTTTTCTCCGTGAAGTCGTCAAAACTTGACGATGGTGCCGTCACTGAATGTGATGTCAGTGTTGCACTCTTTCCGGAGTAAATTCCTTCAAGTTATCCTATCTGACGACGACACCAGGTCGAGGCGAGCTGTTCCATTATGATGGATATGGCGAAGAGAAGAGATGCCCTCCCGAATGAAAGGTCACTATCTTCATACAGTCGCTTTTCAGAACCCCAATATAGGGGCCTACATTTCATTATTTAAGGGCCATGTTGTTGTTGCCGAATCTTGATTTAAGGGCCATGTTGTTGATGCCGAACTATGTATTTTTCACAAACGAAAGGACGTCCATTTTTATAAATAAAATTTTTGAAACTTTTGTACAATTAGTCAATGGGAAAAGTATTGTTTAACTCTCAGTAAATACAGATATCGTGCAGATAAAACATGCCACCAATTATGACCCTTGGACCAATAATTATTTACAAGTTCAGAAACTCTGGTCAATACTAAATACAACTTCAAGGATGTTCAAAAAAGACAGGAAAACCAGAGGAGTCTCGTCTTGTCAAACCACTTTGAAGACATCCATATCTTCATTGAACATACCACAAAGTGCATATATTTTTTTTCTGTGGCTTCTACATGATATTGTACATGTGCACTCATAGTGTTACAACTGTACTCGGCTGTATTGAAGTTATTACAGTACACTATGAGTGCAATAAGCCTTTTCGCAGTTACAAGAATCAGGGGTGATGACGGCCCTTTTTCTATGCTATAAAGAGATCATTTATCTCTCAAAATATGCAAGACTGAAAAATTAACATGCTTCCCAGCTTATTTTACGTTGATTTCTCGAGTTTCATAACAATTTACCCAGTAGGGTTAGTAAAATCACCAGCAGATCAGTCCGTACACTGGGCTTCTTGTGTTAATCTAGCGGCACAGGAAGTGAAAGTATAAACTCTCTGATCCCAGAATGCAGTGCGTTTAACATGGTGTTGTTGTAAATTTGTAACCGCGAAAAGGAGTATTTTGTGTGTCTGTGTGTGTGGGGGTTGTTTTTTTTCCCCCCTCCTGTCGACCTGGTTTTTTCATCACTCAAATCCGTGAACCAACAAATAAAAAACAAAAGGCCTAAGATACACTGCCAGGCTGTACAATTATTGATTGTAGAAGATGTATGCAATCCGTTCTACAAATCTTCACAATATAAAAGCTATGTAAGTAACAGTTGTCGGTTAGCGACTCTTCTTTACTTGTATTTATATTTCTCTCTGCTCTCTCATTGTTGTTTATTATTTAATTATTTATTTTAATATCTAGTGCTGCAAAAGATCTTAAATTAACGAAGAAATGTACCGTGAAAGTTGAATAAATCATTGAGTTGATGGTCCGCGAAATCCGTATGGGAAGCGGCCCTTAAACTACAATTTCAATCAATCAGTTGTCGGTATAAGCATACAGTACTGTTCAATGCGATACATGTAAAGAGGCAGTAAGCTTAAGCTCAATTAAGCTTAATGCTCATCAAAACAGCACCATGCTGCATTGAAATCTGACATTCTTTGAAGATACGGTAATTTCCCTATTAATTCGCGATGTAGTGATGAAACTCACCACTCCAAAAATTGGCTACTTTCGAATTATTTGTTGAGCCAATTCTAGAAAAACGCGAGTGTTCGAATTAAATGTCGCGCCGACTTTCACGGAGAATCCAAAATGGCGGACCGCTTCGCCGTGGTCGTAGTGATCGTATTTATTAACGTGTATTAACTTTGAGATCTCACCATAGTTTCCATAAAATGCAGTGTATGATGTCAGAAAATCTCCTCTATCCTGATAAAGGCGTCTAATTTTATTCGAGGAAGTCAAGCATATTTATCGAGTGACAAGTTCAGCACGATCATGCAGATTTTTGAGCGGACGTCCGTAAATTCGCGTCCATAATAACATCGTAAAAGTAGGCCAAAACATTGAACGTATTCCTTCCTTTTGTTCAGTATTAGCTATGATCTATATTATGAAACCTAACTGACATGGAATTGAATGAATATTCTATATATATAAAACTATACACATATTAGAGTATTCCATGTTCGAGTCGTTCGGTATGTCGACGTTGTTGTTGTGAACCCTGAAAATGAACCAACGGCAAATTTATGTAGGATTATATCACGAAGTTTTAGACAGATTAGCGGACTGTCATAGACTTTTTGGTCTTCATTGTGCATGATTTTACACACACCATCCAGGACTTGAATAAATATCCCGGACCTATGACACGAAATTAATGTAGAATTAACGGCGGATTGTACAAGAGAACCGAGTGTCAGTCGGCAATACACGTTTCGATTTGTTTGTTTCAAGTATGAGAATATCTATTACGGTACCGGTACTGTAACAGTTTACTAAAAGTATAGGTCGAAGTATGATATCGTTCTGAATATTAATTAAATACTGTTATGTTCTCATCTCCGAAACTTTACCTAATGCCATTTAAATGTTTCTCAAATTTGTTTAGCATATAGAGTATAATGGAATAGCGAGTAGCGATGTTTTGATTCTTAGTGTAAAAATGCGCAGTGTAATTCCAAAGAATTTTTGATTGCTGGAATTTTGGTAAGTTCGTGGGTATTCATAAGAAATATTTTCATTCACAATAAAATATTTAACAAAACCGGAAAGAGTAAGTCTTTATGATAACTATATTTGAACAAAACAGAGCACATGCAGAGATGATTGTTGTCGGCGCTTCACATCGCGAAATTTGTTTGTGTCCCCTTGTGGGAAAACTGACGTTTGTCAACTGTGTGATTTCCTGTCTATGTTTCATTAAACGATAGGTGTATTTTGTTAAACTTTTTCATTTTAAGTTTATCTAATTATCTAAATAAGCAGGTGTGTTTTGCCTTATGGCCAGTGTCACAGTTATTGAATTTGGTGTTATATAAGCTCAACTGAATCACAAACTCAGTATTACATATTTCTCAGACCCTAAAACACCGCCAAGTAAAATTTTATATGAGAAGTCACAATGGCTGCTGTGCCTGTTCCATCAACATATTCATTTGACTCTGTGGTTCGTGGATATCACGTTTACCGCTTCTTCTGGAACAGACCTTTCGCGGGAGAAAAGCTGCAGCTAGATATTGACATGGATTGTCCCGCTGTTCAGTTGTTCGTATTCCACATAAACTGCATGGTAATTTCAATAATATCACTTGATTGAAAGTTCCCGTTTCACAATGTATGACTGCCGACTCAAAATCAAGTCATTCAACAGTGCTTAATTCTTGAAAAGGAAACTTTTACCTGCATCCGATCGTCTTTCTGATTTGAGATTTGGCCCGACTGCAGCTTTTCTATAATTTATGAATATACACTCAGTAAATATAACCGGATCCACTTCAGAGAATATACAGAAATCGACATCTCAATTAACTGGTAAATTAGACCGATCTATGTAAGTTGTGATTGTATTCTGGTCGAAGAATCATGGCGAAAAAATCTACCAAATGTACAATCCCGTTTCTCAACGGTTTAGTGAAATTAATTCAGCCTTTCAGAGAATCTAGTTGAGGAAAGTTATAAAATATATCCATATGCTCAATATCATGATGCTTTTGTCCGTGCAGTACTGAGAACCATATGTGGATGGATTTATTCCATTTTTCTAAAAAAAAATCTAAACAACACTAATATCGAAATTACAACCGCGGCATGCGATTGTTGACTCCAGGTCAGATCGATAGCCGGCTTCATCAGAAAATATATTAGCATAAAATGTATTCTATTTAATCACCAACGTATAAAAGTTAAAGTGGGCATGAATTAATGAGGGACGATGAACCACCGTAAAGACTTCAACAGAAAAGGAGCGCCATGAAAATTTCCTTAGACCGTGTCACGTCGATCACCGTTGTCGGTGATTTTTATGTTCCGTTCAAACATAATTCATTCGCATGCAGTTCTGCCTTCTCGGAAAATATTCACCGTGTTTTTCAAATAAAGGAATGCTGGTTTAAAGAAAGATATTTGATATACGAACGGCTGGAAACTGAAGAATGATTCAATAGCGGGCCGTGTGCAGACACTCGACCACGTGCGGGGACTACCGTATATATTTTTCCCGACTGCGGCGAAACGCGATCAAGTTAGGATAAAATTACAGGACTGCGGAGTTAATTGAATCAATTTTATTCCTTATAGACTGTAAGTAATAGTAATTCAGTCTGATTATATTGTACCATTCCCTGTTGTTTCTCTGCGCTTACAAATAATAGCATACGCCGATATACTATACGAGATTCTAGTAACACATTCACTTTACTTTCATCGACACGAACTCCGTGGCGAAAACGGGAGTGTTCGAATTTATTGTTTCACGGATATTGAAAATGCTCCCGTGTTCGTTTTATTAGGATGGACAAAATCACGACAGCGGAAAAATCGGTCGTTTTCGAATTAAGTTTGGAAGGTGAATTAATAGGGAAATTACCGTATATAATACTATTGGGCGGTAAGCCGATTGAACTAAAACGAGGCAGAAGAAAAAATAAAACTGTACTCAACCTATTTTTGTAAAAAGGTTTACACCAGGATTTTGAACCCTGAGAAGTCGAGCAAGCATTAGTCATGGACAGCAGATAAGACTGCATAATTTGAGTGGCCAAAAAAATATTTGTACATAGTAATCATTAATGATGCATATTGCAATAATAAAGGACGTAGATTAAGGAACAGGTGTAAGTTAATTAGACAGAATTTTATACCAGCATGTAGGTATGTAGTAAGAACAGGTAAATACGTGTAGACCTGCCTAGTAAGGGTTTTACGACAAGGCAAAGTTCATTCACACAAAGATTAAACTGTATGTTAACACTGGTATGAAAGGAAACTGATGAAAAAGCCCAGGTAATCCAGGACACGGAGCTATTCCTAGCAGATTTGCTGAAATCAATCCAAGGTGATTTAGCACACATGGGTTACAGGGGATAGCAGTAAATCCATTCATGAATGTTTGCCCACAACACCATTATATACTACATTGTAGGTCAGACATTGGCAATGGTTACACTGACTGTTCACCATGTACACTGGCCAGTCAATGCAGCCCATCGCCCTTCATTTCACACCCACTCGCTGGCCCCAAAATGAAACAGGCTTGACAGGTAACGCCACTTCACAGGGATGCAGTAATATCGCTGGAGAATGTGCCCCCAGGGTGAAGGCTTAAGCCGCTCTACACAATTGAATAATACGTTCCCACGTCTTTATCGCTTGCTCTCCGCCAACATCAGATGACAACGCGTCAACCTGTATATTGCTGAAACTGGTCAATCTTCCCTTCCAGCACGAACAGGATCAGTTATATGTACATCATGTGACCCTATTGCTTGGATACAATGCACATGCTCCAAATAAATTATCACTGTCATCTGGATCTTGCTAATAGAAACTGGTAGAATCAGTATCTGGTGGAAACCGATATCAGATTTTTACTGGTGGTACTAATGTCTACATGTGTTAATGGTTGGAGGACCGGTTGCAATACAGCTGTCTCTGGATAGGTCAAGTGGAAGACTCCCAATACACCAATCACCATCAAATGTGGAGAATGTTCAGTGATGGAGAGTTAGGACTTGTTTACTCCATGCCATGGAGGTGTTTATTTCATCAGATGTCCACGTCCAGCATGCTCATCCATTAACATCAGACAAGTTATTTGTTTGAACTTATCTGTCATTACAGCTCCGGAGCTCGCATATTTAATTCCACTTAACCCAGTGCTACGGGCAGTGTGGATACTTCATAATCACCACATGAACAGCTGCAATAAAAGCGCGGCTACGTCCAAGAATCCACCATATTCTCGGGCCTGAATGGGAGGTGCCGAGGGAAGCTTTACTGTAGAGTTATATGGTTGCTTCTTAGTCACCAGACGTTCAGTTTTCCCACCTCTTGCATATTGCTCCAATTGTGTACCTACCACAGTAATCTGTATTGGGATTGTCTGACTGTAGATATCCCTGACAATGTAATGGACCTGCAACAAGTCTGCCATCCACTCAAGGATGCAACTGTGCTACAGGTAAAAAATATCTGAAAACAACTGAAAATACCTCACTCCCCATCATAACATCGTCAGATTTTTTAACTTGCAGACCAAAGTCAGAAGGTTTTAGAAATGAAACTCACAGGGGGGAAAAAAGCTGAAATCAGATAAAAGCTGAAATTTCCCATCTCTGCATGCCTTTGTAGCTAATACAAGAACCTACAACTTCCTGGATCATGTGTGCAGTCCTGCAAATTCTCATTACCAGATTAGGAAGACCAGCAGATTGACAACAAATAGCAACATGTGTTGATGGGACTAGTGTTGACTAACAAATTGGACTTTAATCACATTTGGTACTGCCTCCTTTCACTCTTTAAACAGAGCAAGTCCTGAATCTGGAAGCCATGCTTGCCAACCAGATGTTTATATGACATCGGATCTTATGATACAAACTATCTTACCAATCACTACCAGCTGTGGCCAAAAAAAAAATCTCTCAACAAACCACTTGCATCAAGAAATGCTTTACATTTTTCACTCATATTTTTTACACGAACACCTCATTATTGTACAATTAATCCTTATAAAATATCTTTATAACACTGCCGTAATAGAATATGAGAACTACATCGACGGTTCACGCTAGTAACACAGCACATGTAATACTAGCACAGTTAACATTAGCCAAGTATCTCTATTGCAGGGTAATGTGCAGAAGTCAACATGGTGTTCCGACAAAACTACTTGATTCAATATCAAATTTCAGGGGATTATGATGTTGAGTACATTCTATTGACGCTTATTCCAACTCTGGTCAGTCTCACATTTCTACATTTCTCAGTTCAGGGGTTTCAGTGAGCACAACATTGTGATTTTGTGCCAAATATAGACCGGCAACATGTTTCATACTGACTGGCCATCATGAAGCTACATTGTAACATGCAAATGGGCAATTTGCACTATAGTTCAAGTTAATCCCTGGATAATGCTGTCTGGCCACAATGGCAGCAGGCGGTGCACCAAGTGAGTGAATATGATTTAACGTCGCTTTCAACACTATTTCAGTCATATCACGACGTTTGGTTCCTATAATTCCTTTTCACACGCAGAAACCACACGGGTAGGGTCCTATTAGTTTAACACCCTGGTGGGGGGGTGCACAGACACCTGGCTGCCCTCTTGAGCTCCGGTTCGTCAATCCGAGCGATTCACTATGTCTTCAACCCAGAATATATTTTTAATCAATGATAACTGGTATATTTTTGACCCGAGGTTGGCAGGGTTATCACAAATGTAAGCTTGTTGATCCTTTTTTGGAATGGTGGAAATATTTTATCCATATTATCATATTTACACCAGTTATCAATAGATGAAAAACCCGCTCCATGTTAGAAACATAGCGAGACCTCGTGAGAACAACCCGAAGCTCATGGTGACCTACGTGCTGCCGACACCAAGGCAAGAGAGGATTGTTCAAGGATTAATATGGGATCTTCCCACTGCGTATTATATTTTCCTGTGTTGCTTTTTTTTTCTTCCATTTTTATGTTTTTTTGCTGGTAAGTAGAATACTCTGAACCCTCTGGGGTTTCCCCCCCTCGCGGCGGCAGAAGATTTTTGATAATTGCCGTTTAAATTGATGGCCTGAGAGAGCGTCGAGAGAAGGATTTTATTATAAAGATTAACAGCAGGAACGTCTGTTTAAAGTCTATTTACACTCTTTGCTAGGTATGTATTACCGCGATAATTTGAACTTCGAAGCAGAAATCTTCCGGGACGGTCACTAACCGAGCCGATACGCGGACGTGGTGGAGAGCACATGAACAGATTTTGATAGTGAGAGCTGAAAAACATCATGGCAAACAAAATTATGCCCTCAGATGATCTAATAATATACCCGAATGGTGACAGTTGTTAACTTGACCTTCCAGAGCTTTTACTTTCATTTCCGTGGCCTGCGCTGGAAGAGCACTAAACACAAGAAATCTGGCTGGATGGACAGACTGTAGTCGCCTGTTACCTGGAAATGGAGTGCTATCATACCCTGGGAAGCGGGAAATTTTCCACGTGCTTCAGAGAACCGTCAGGTCATTGTCCTAATTCCGGCAATTGCCGTCTTTTCAAATGTGAATTTTCACATGTGTTGTCATTGATATTCACGAAGGGAAGACTTGGAGGGATATAAAGTAACATTTTAAACCTTTAGCTACCATTTTACTTCTTAACAAGAGGACCAAAAGGGGGATTTTT
Source organism: Hanleya hanleyi (assembly GCA_036873755.1). Lineage (NCBI taxonomy): Eukaryota > Metazoa > Mollusca > Polyplacophora > Lepidopleurida > Hanleyidae > Hanleya > Hanleya hanleyi. The sequence continues at coordinate 22,682 of JAVTVY010004160.1, read as the reverse complement.
ATTTCATTCATTGGGGGGAATGGGTCCGTTGACGGACCCAAATAGACCCTAGCGGAATCCCTGGACTGTCAACACCAAACCCATAATGAAAACTTGATAATATCTCTCCCTAATGCAAGAAAGTGAAGGACACCAGAAGTGTTACGCAAGACCACACGAAAAAGTGACAGGACTAGTGTGCTTTAGACTTACTGTCCATGAGGGCGATGCAAGATCAGGGTTTGTTCTCAACATTTGCAGATAGTTACTTTTTACCACCAAGTTTTGGTGCAGCCAGCAGGTGGAAGGGACAAAAGACTGAATGGGCACGTAACATTATGAAACACGAAAGCAACATAATTATTTTGAAGATTTGAAATCAAGGTGCCGAAATTCCTTTTTCTTTTTTATATATTTTCCTGACAACAGGGTGTATACCGGTACTTCCTATCTATTCCATGTTAAAATTTGCTAAATTCAGGGTGGCGAATTTCAAAACAGGTCTACCCCTTTATCGAACAGTCGGGTGATTACCTACTGTCTGGTCAAGACAACTTGCAACAGGTTACCTGAAAAATATTTGAATTTCGAAATGTGTTGTACGAGTGTATTATTGATTGGCTGACCAATATCTGCCCACCTATGCCATATTAGGAATGACGTAACTATACTGAGATAATACATCATCCTATGGGTAGGTTCAGATTGGCTGGTTTCCTGCTTTTAGATGAAATTTACGCCTCAGATTTTGAATGTCTTACATGGTCTGATCTATCAAGGCTATTTTGTAGTGTGAATTGAAAAAAAACGGCTTATTCCTAAAGATGGGATGCGGGGGGGGAGGGGGGTCAGGGCTCGAAATTGCCAATGCACACATGCACGAATGCATGTGAATATTCGTCAGTGCATGTGCTTTTTCAACAACAGGTGCACCGCGTGCATGTAGCTTTATTCAACAGTTAATTCTGTAAAATTAATGTAAAGAGTAAAGTGATGCCCTACCAAGAGCGATCCATAAAATTTGAGCCAAACTTCCGCTGGTTGAACTTTTACTTGGCCGACATGTTTTTTCACAGCAGAATTGCGAAAATGAGACCGCAGGAGGGTCGAGGAATAATACCCCGGACAAAGCGTTATTCAATGCAGGGGAGACTACTTCGTCGTCATTGTCTGGCATGGTTCTTATGGCGGTCATCTACTTAGTTACTGCCCCTGCTTTCAATTTTGATTACCCCGGGTAATAATTTACGTCCACTTCCATCTTCATGCGTGATATTAATATTAGTCGGCCGTTTATTTGTCACCTCGTGTCAACAAAACTGAAAATGAAACGAAACAATCAAACAAATATTCAAACGTTTTTCAGCGCTGGGACAAAGCGCCCTAGATCTGTTAGTGAACGAGTGGAACCACCTGCTGTCGTGGAGGAAGTTGATAGCGTGACGGTCGCTGAGGCTCCAGCAACTCTCAGAGACAAAAATAATCCTTTAGACACGTCACATACACAACACCAGGAACAACAACAACCACCGCAGCAGAATGCGCCAAAGCCTGCAAAACTTTACAGATTCCACGACTCGTGGAGAAACAATACTATCTATAATACTATCTATGTAAATCTATAATGCAACATAAAATCTATAGTTGTTCAATTTCCTGAGTTGTTCAGTTGTTGTGCATGTAAATTATTTGGTGTGCATGTGCTTACATAATTAAGGTGCACAGTGTGCATGCATTTTTTTTTTCCTAATTCGAGCCCTGGGGGTGGAGTAACAGGGTATGAGACAGGTTATGTTTTTCGCTAATAACAGGTTGGGAAAAATACCTTGATCGAGGTATAGGCGGGGTATAGGGCTATATCAGCTTCAGTTTTTGTTAATTTATGGAAAATGTGGACATCCACAAATACCCTGGACTGTATGGATCTTTCAACAACATCTATGGCTTCATTGTTCCACGATTTTTATGCGACTAATCAATCAAATTAGCCACTCTAATATTTCAAAAATGAAACATGGCTTCAAATGACATATTCGGTGAAATCTATTATGTAAATGAAAATGGCATGTGATGGCATACTTCCATCTCAAAGTCATATCCATGTTGCATGAATGTAGATGCACTGACTGATGAATAAATTAGATTAAATTGTCTGATGCAATGCACAATCTCCTAGCATGCATACACATGGCAGGGTCATAATACCCAGAGCAGAGGTCTGTTTTTTATGTGCACATGCTAGCAGTTTAGATTATGTATCTGTCAGTTAAACTTGATTTATTATCTAGGCATTGCCTCTCAAATCCTGCAATTTGCGCATGAACTTGATATGGAAGTATGCCACCCCATGCTATTTTCATTTACAGAATAAATTTCACCGAATATGTCATTTGAAGCCATGTTTCATTTTTGAAATATTGAAGTGGCTAATTTGAATGATTAGACGCATAAAACGAAGCAATACGTTGCCGTGAAAATCATGGAATAATGAAGCAATGGATGCTGTTGAAAGATTCATGCAGTCCGGCATATGTGTGATTGTCCACATTTTCCATAAATATATAAAAACTGAAGTTGACATAGCCCTATACCCCGAGGTATAGGCTAATACCTCGATCAAGGTATAATACCCGGATCAAGGTATTTTCCCCAACCTGAATAACATGAAACTACTGCTACATAATGCAAAAGTACGACATTCTGTAACATGATAGATATTGTATATCAAGGTATGATATTGTATCGATGCTAGAATAAGGAATCAATGATGCATTCATGTTAATTTTATACTTTTCGGCGGGAATATTTTTCAGAACAGAATCAGTTATTATCGACTGTTCGTTATTGAACTTATTGAAAATATAGCAAATGCTGTTGTTAAATATTGAGACGAGTACGGCCAGTGGCACTGCCATGAATCATGAACTGATGATGATGCAGTACTGTACAGTGCCAATAATTTTCCAGACAAACTGCAATGCAGAAGTAATTCATGAATTTACCACTTACCATGAATAATACCACATGCATGTGAAACTCAATAATCAGCGCATTTGCATACATTCCATCAAGCTATTCTGTTGTTGTTGCGTGGTGGGTACCTCCTTAATAATAGATCATGGAAGTACAACTGGTGGTACCGTAAGGTAAAATCAGAGATGCCACAGAACCCCTTTGCATAGCAATACAGACTGACGCCATCTTGAATATTTCACGTACGACCGGCCCCACAGACCGAAAATACATCGGTATGTTTGCAGAGATCTAAAGAAACTGTACGAATATAAATGTGTGCAAAATCACACTGACATACCGTTATGTTACCGTAATCTGTAATAACGGGAATTCCACTGCTTGTATCCTCTCAAATAGTAATATACACCCAGGTTAGGTTATGAGGATAAGCTACTGGTGACTCCGGGAACCCGACGCGTGCCGAAGAACATCCTCAAACTGTGAACGCTACAGAAAATAATCCTCGAAATGTTTACATTTTTTTCCAACTAAGCCACATTTTGACGATGAATGTAAGCTTCTTCCATCTAGATATCATGTAGTACTACAGAAAAACTATTTTCGAAATAAAAATACAGCCCAAGAAAAAAACTGTAATTCTGCTTCTCTGACGCGTAGAGATATCTAGCCAGGTGCGGTGATGTCATACCATTATGGGTTGGATATAAGTTAACGTCATGAATATTTATGAGGGGATCCTCGGACGTCTCAAAAACATCAAAGGACCACGGTTTTTAGCCAGTTCCGGATTGTTTGTTCGTTTGTTTGTTTGTTGTTTGTTGTTCTTGTTGTCTCTATTTTGTTTGTTTGTTTGTTGGGTTTTTTCTTTTTTTATAAATCTGCATGAAAATGCAAAAAGCAAAAAAGAACTTCAAGCCAAAGAAAATAAAGGGAAGAAACAAATCGAAATATATATTTTCTTGTTCCAAAAACAGCAACAGCTGTTAAGTAAAAGTTATGGCCCGTATGGATGGTAACTGTCTCGTACACACCCACACATTTTATTGATTCCAATAAAATGGGTAAGAGTCATCACCACATTTCAAACCATAAATTCCACGAAAGTTTTCCGTCACACAATTTTAAAATCCCAGTTATGGCATTCATGGAAAGTTTTGCCCATGGTGTTGCCTGGCACATGACAATATATTTCATGCGTTTGGGTCTCTCAAGAGAATTATTTAGATCAGAATAACATATAATTGATGAAATAGAAAACATCGCCACTCCTTGAAAAATGAGTCAAAATGTAATTCCGTCACGCAGTTTTTATCAACCACATTCACAAATTTGAAACTTTACTGAACAAAAATCAGATTTAATGCAGTCCAGATGCTCAGGATTCGAATAAAAAATCATATGGAATGAGAAACATTCGAGTTTTGATGAAATATGTATGTAAACAACACGTCCTGATTTCGTGGTTAGATCTACCGTACTTTAGGCCTACTGAAATTCCGTCACGCAATACCGGTATTCGAATGTCATGATCAAACACCAAACTATTTTATTTCACCTTTTTTCTCTCATCCTACAGTTCTTAGTCATAGGGTTATAGTTAAATGATATTTTACAACGGATGTCCCCACGGACGAGTGAAAGAGGTTCAGAATAAGTTTTATAAAGAATATTTAACTTTGTCTAAATGTGACGAGGGACCACCGGAAAAGTTCCTTCAAATCCAGTGTCATACGGTACCGGTAAATTGTTTCTTCACCATTTCCCAGGGCAAGGTTATGGCGAAATGTTGAAAGGGGTACAGCGTGATACGACACGCGGCCCCAAGTTGACGCAGATGTTAAAATTCTTTGATCATGCCAGTGTATTTTGTCATGTCAAATTGCTCCAAGATGCTAGTCTGGTTAAGTTCATTATCGTGCCATATAACTTGGCATTTGTTTATTTGTGCTTCCTTTGAATTGTTTGTGTTGTTGTGTAGTTTTTAAATAGACTTGTAAGCCCTATATTGTTGATGATACAATAACATTGAATTTAACTGAGACATCGTTATTTTATTACCAGATATATGGTCTTCGTCTGGATGTCCAATTTGACGACTTGTCCCAAACACTGGTACTCTCTCTAAACATTTTGAAGAAAACTCGAATTGAATGAACTGAATCATATAGAATCCATCTTAGTAAAAGGAATAATATCCTCCACGAAATGAGAAGCCATGTACACTTTAAGAAATATGAAAAATGATCAAAGTTCAGGACCGGACGGATTTCCCGCAGAACTCTATATATAATATAGTAAGGAAGTACGGTAGATGGCACGTTTTTTGTTTTTAGTTTTTTTTCTCTCTCACTATGTATTCGTCAGGTTAATAAAGATAATAGACTTGGGTCACAATATATGTATTTGTATCATTGAATATCCATAACACTGAATACGAAATTTAATGATGCGCGTTAAATGAGGAATGAAACTTCCTCATATCAAATGTTCCCTTTTGCTATATAATACTAAACACATGTAGTTCTTGTTGGATATGTAATAAAAATTAGAAAAAAATAAAGAAAAAAAACAAAAACAAAAAAACAGCGGGTAGTAGTAGATAGTAACGGTATAACAAATAAATTGAGCCTTTCCAATTTATATGGAATATGGAATTTATGTCTTTGGATTATGGACGCGGAAATATGGAATGGCGGACTAGACGCTTGTATTTCCAGCCCTATGTCCAGGAGGGGGTGAGAATGGGAAATCGTGAAGGGGTGGGAAATCTTCTTGGAAATTCATCTATAAAACATTTACACTTTTGCCTTCTTGTTTAAAGTCAATGCGGATTAATTTTAAGGGGTCCCACCAGCATAATCTTCAACCTCATCAGAACTTTGCGCTCTTCAACGGTTGTCTCTAAAATGCCTCTTTTTTTGTCATGTCTACTCCTCTATCGAACCACCTGGGTATGCATGGTTTTGTTGTGTCAGATAAGTCCTTTTTTATTATTATTTTTATCCCATTCTGAGGTGTTTGAACACTTTTGATGGGAAATCCAGCCCATTGTGAATAATTCGACAAATAACCCTGTTATAGCTTTAAAAGCGCATGGAAATGAACGTCCTCTACTCTCTTAATTAGGTTTATACTTGGTGTAAGAACGCACAAGACAAAGCCTACAATAGCCTGTCTGAGCTCAACAATGCGTCTAGACGTGACCCTTTTCAGCTGCACAAAAGCCTCGACAAAAGCCTCAACAATGCGTTCTTACACCAAGTATCGACCCCTTAATTATGGTTTCCCATTACAATTACAACACATATAAGGGAAGTGAGAAGAGGTGCCGATATACTGACAGAGCCATATAACTTCACAGTATAGTCTCCCGGTTAACCTATTCTAAAGCACATACCAAGAATCTAACGATATTATACGTGAGTTATAATTTAACCATTGGATATATTTCAAATAGATTGAGGACTTTACTTGATAAATTAGTCATCCAATACCAGAAGAGGATAATCTCAGACAGATCTATTGGAGAAAATATGTTAAAACAAAATATAGAGAAATACCGGTACCTGGTTTATTATTATCCAGTTTCAAAATGCACCTGACTCTGTTTCTCAGGAATTCATTCTCGAATTACTGAATAAATTTTGGTGAAACCTTCCAAACTGGATAAATTAATTCTCGAGGAGTTCTCATTTCGCCGTATATTTATTATTGTGCGCTGAAGCGCTCGGCATAGGGATCAGAACAGTATTGGTAGTGTAAAAATGAGAGTTCCACAACATTTGTTCAAGGGTATAGGGTATAAATGACGTCACCGGGTAAGGCGGGTCTACCCTCGGGTAAGGTAGGTCTATCCGTGGGCAAGGTAAGATAAATATATTATATTATTATTGTTAGATTGTATTCCTGTTCCCTTATACCAAGTCAACTTGAGTGATTTGGCCACTGATCTAGTAACAGTAGGGATTGTCAAGACAATTCCCATTGATGGTTTGATCTTTTTGATAGGGAATTACTTACCAGGGGATAAAGTGAATATTTCAATCATCGTGTCAGATAAGTCTAAGGTTTACCCTGACAATGAAGTTTTGAAGGATGAGTTTCCATGAATATTTTCTGCATGTGTAGTAGCTAGGTCACATTTTTAGGGAGCAACAGGTAGAGGCCCAGTGTGAGAAAGTGGGGGATGATGCTGTTGTTTTTCCTAAATCTTGATGGTAATAACACGAGTGGTAATTCAACAGACTTCATTTTCAACCGGTCATAACTAGTTAAGGAACAGCAAGATGATCCTGTTATCAGGGACATTATGGAGACCGCATTGTCGGAAAAAGAAGCTAAGGATTTCTCCGAATGTTTCTATGTGAAGTCTTGTATATTAATGAGCAAGTGGAGACGACCTAAAACCCAGTTAGTGAATGTTGGTCAGTTTTACAACAGAATGTAGTATCCCCGGGCTATCGGAATGAGATCTTACGAGTGGCTCATGCCATCCTGATAGCAGGCCATTTTCGCACAAGAAAAACATTTTACTGGCCCAAACTGCACTAAGATGGTGTGAGTTACTGCCATACACATCAGATGGTAGGGAAACATCAGCAATCTATGAAACCACCACCATCAATCCAATTCCGGCATTGAAAAAAAATAAACATTCAGAAATGTTTTGCTAGACTGTGTCGGTCCCCTACCCAAGACAAAGTCTAGATATAAATATCTGCTGACTATGGATGTGGCCGCTAGATTTTCCGAGGCAGTTTAAAAATCAGTTTGAAAACAATAACCAATAAGGCAATAGTGGAAGCTTTGCTTCAGTTTTTACTCGATATGGCCTCCCCAAAGAATTTCAATCTGAAAAGGGGCCAAATTTTATGTCTGGCCTTTTCCAAGCGGTCATACACAACTTAGGCATTAGCGAGTTAAAGTTCACAGCCTATCATCCACAGTTACGTGGCTCTGTAGAATGATAGGCTATCACCGGACAATGAAAAACGTCCTGAGAGCTTATATTCTCGAGTACCCTCACAGTTGGGACAAAGGTATATCATTTGTTTCATTTGCTACAAGGGACATGTCCAATGAGTGAACAGTCACAATCAAAGTGTGACTGAGATATATCATTCTCTAGATGACGACTTCACAACGAATATTATGGATTAAGAATACTGATCAGCGATACGGATTTGATATTTTTGGAACATCATGACGTCTTGCCGGCATCATTGAAAATTGTTGACCGCTTCTCTCTTGCAGAAAACTAGCCTATGTTTATGTATACTATGATTGTCTTTTTGAATTTGGTGCTAATACTGTTATATGGAATTGGTCTTTGGATTATGGACGCGGATATTCTTTAATGAACGACGGCTGAATTATGAATGACGGACCAGACGCTTGTAATTTAGTTCATATGAGCTAAGCTATGGACATGAGGTCAGAGGTCCATTAAAGATGTTAAATTAGAGTATTTTTAGGGAGGTTAATGAGACAAACCTCTCGGAATATGTATCTACCTTCAAAGAAAGACAAAGGCATGAGAGGTAGCCGAATTACATCTTATGTCTCCACAAAAGGTCATGAAAACCTTATTTGAAACTTTTCGAGACACATGTTGTGAGCAATCTGCAGAAAAGTGGCCCAGGTCACATATATGGGTCATGTTTTAGGTCAAGGTTAAGTACTACCACGCGAAGCGAAGGTCAAAGTCATTGTAGACTCACCTGTTAGTGGAAAGTTCAGTGGCCTTGTAACCCCTCTGACCAATCTTCTGACAAAGAATTTCAAATTCATTTGGTCAGATTCCTGTCAGACTGCTTTAAAAAAATCAAAGTCATTATGAGTAATGAACGCGTGTTAGCAGCTCCAACCTTTTCTAAACCATTCAAGGCAGCAACAGATGCTAGCGAGCTGGGTTAGGAGTTGTATTTCTTCAAGAGGATAAACCTGTGAGTTATCATGGGTGCCGATTTCTTGAGAGGGGTTCGTTTCGTATGGTTAACATACGACTGGGCACTGAGCGGGGGTCGTTCGCACCCAACTAGCGACGCCCTCAATAAACTCAATAAACACCAAAGGGTATATTTCACCATTGAAAAGGAAACGCTAATTTTAGTATTAGCTTTGCAACATTTTGAAGTGTATGTAACTAACAGCTCTGGTGATATAATTGTATATACTGATCACAATCCATTGATTTCTTTGGAGAAATTTAAAACCAAAGTCAAAGATTGCTTCGCTGGAGTTTGATGTTGCAGTAATACGCTTTGAACATTGTACATGTTATGGCCGAAATAATATACATGCTGATGCATTGTCAAGAGTATAATTGTAATGCACTTATTGTAAGTTACCTTCACTAACCACCTACCAGTATATTGCAAAGAAAACTTCGGTGAAATATTTTCTTTTTTTTCTCAATTATAGTTTATTTTGTTATTTTATTTAGATATGTAAATAGATCTACCAATACTAGCATGTACAGATAGCTATGACTTACTCAACATCCCTCAGCCAACAGGTTGAACGTCGTCTGACACTTCTATTATAGGGCAACATCTTTTAATAGACCTTCGGTACTCACCTGTTTTGGTTGGTATCTTGGTATCATCATAGCTCTCTAGATTTGTATCTAATACCGCTTATGCCGGTGCTAGGGGCCGTGTGGTCATATCATCCAAGTTGCCACATGAACAGGTACAATAAAAGCGTACCTGAGATACAACATATATCAAGAATCGTTAGATTCTTGGTATGTGCTTTAGAATAGGTTAATCAGAAGACTATTCTGTGAAGTCATGTGACGCAGTCAGTATGTCGGCACCTCTTCCCACTTCCCTTATATGTGTTGTGATTTTTTCCTGTATATGGCGAGATTCTGCCTTTTGGTCTTTGATATATGTTGGCATTTGTGGGAAGTTGATGCTGGGTCGACATCGGGCCTTACAGACTAGTCTTTTGTGTTAAATGCCGTCATTTACATCTGACGACGATACAGCTCACCAATCTCCAATGTACGAGTTGTCACAGCGAAACAGCTCACCAATTACCAGTATACGACAGGGGCCGCGGAACGGGGGGGGGGGCAGGGAGGGCTACAGCCCCCCCCCCACTTTTTGAGACTGCAATGTTATAAGTCCTATCTTAGATAGCACCAGTCCAGCATTTCACATGGCCGATATAGAGTTCAGCCCCCCCACTTTCAAACGTGCTCCGAGGCGCCTGTACGAGTTGTCAGAGCATTTCCATCATAGCTCTCTAGATTTGTATCTAATACCGCTTATGCCGGTGCTAGGGGCCGTGTGGTCATATCATCCAAGTTGCCACATGAACAGGTACAATAAAAGCGTACCTGAGATACAAAACATATCACGAATCGTTAGATTCCTGGTATGTGCTTTAGAATAGGTTAACCAGAAGACTATTCTGTGAAGTCATGTGACGCAGTCAGTATGTCGGCACCTCTTCCCACTTCCCTTATATGTGTTGTGATCTTGACATTCCTCACGATATCATCCTTGCCGGGGTATACCTCCACTACACGAGCCAAGTCCCATTTCCCTCTAGGAAGGTTTGCATCCACGAGCAACACGATATCGCCTATCTTCGCTTGTCTGCCTTTCGTCGTCCATTTGGCTCTTCGTGCAAGAGTTGGGAGATATTCCTAGATAAATCTCCTCCAGAAATTGTGGACCAGCGTTTTAACAAACTCAAACCTTTTACGAAGGTTTCTCGAATAATCGAACGGACCCTGTGGGATGTCAGCAGAAGCTCTTCCGAGCAGGAAGTGGTTTAGTGTTAATGGGCGTGGATCATTCGGATCATCTGGTGAGTATCCAATCGTTCTAGAGTTTACAAGGCAGGTTGCTTCTGCAAACACTCTGGACATCTCGTTCCATGTTAGGGTTTGTCCACCAACTACAACTTTCAGGGCACGTTTAACTTGCTTAATTAGGCTCTCGTAGAAGCCTCCTTGATGGGGGTTTAACGGAGTTATGAATTTCCATTTTACTTTGTGTAGCACGGCAAAGTCTTGGATCTGCTCACGTCCTTCCTGTAACAATTTTCGGAGTTCCTTCTCGGTTCCAGTAAATGACGTCCCGTTATCAGAAATGATGACGCTTGGCCAGCCATGATAGGCAACATAGCGTCTCAGGGCTTGCAGAAACGACTATGCCACAGGTGAATAAGGCACCCCATGCCTTCGAAGTTTTCTTTCGTCCGTACTTCAGATTGAAGGGACTGAACAGGTAATAGAAAAGGGCGGAGAAAATGGTCTGAGCCTGTCAGGCGGGAGATCCGCCATTAATGTTGAGCTGGGTGGCTGTCGTAGTTTACGGCAAATTGTGCACTTTTACACAATCTCTCTCACCAAATTACGACTTCGCAGAACCCAGTAGTTGCGTCTGTTTTCGCAAAGGGTTCTTTCTGCCCCAGGGTGACCCATTTTCCCAGGCACATCTCTCAAAATCAGCTTTGAAACAGAAGCAGAAGACGGGAGTAATATCTGATCATATGGCAGTTCTGACCGCCGTAGTCGTCCTCTTACTGGAACAATGCCATCCTTCATAAAGGGGGCTAAATTACGACATCTCTCCTGCCAATCTGGGAGTTCACCCTGTGCGTTGACTATCCAGTAGTTCTCGGCCTTCTCGATTTCTCTTATCTGGAGTGAGTCCCTGATGACGCTCTCGGGGTTTGTCTTCTTACATTTCAGGTTATGAACGAATCGGAAACAGAATGCTGTTACCCTCAAGAGTTTTTGCCAGCTCGAGAAAGCAGTAGGGTCGATCAGTGGTTCGATCTTCACACTAGCATAGACTGCTTTGGGTTTCTTTTCTTCTAGGTCACTCGTCGGTTTTCGGATGGATACCTGTTCGGGCCAACCCTCTTTGGGTCCCGCAAGAAATGGTGGACCGGTCATCCATCGACCTCGCATTGATTCAACTCTCAAGCCACGACTCAAGTCGTCTGCGGGATTATGGGAGGTAGGAATGTGTTTCCATTTATCCACGTCCCACGTTGTTTGGATTTCTGCCACTCTGACGCCTACTCTCTTGTCCGCTTCTCTCTTGCAGGAAACAAGCCTATGTTTATGTATACTATGATTGTCTTTTTGAATTTGGTGCTAATACTGTTATATGGAATATGGGATAGGTCTTTGGATTATGGACGCGGATATTCTCTAATGGACGACGGCAGAATTATGAATGACGGACCAGACGCTTGTACGAATGGTTTCAATTTGGTCGACTCCGCGTTCAGCCAGTATAGGACTATTTGGGAATCTGTCCATAACACAACAGAGGGTTTCTCTCGGAGCTCGTCGTTGATCGTCTTAGCTAAACGGGATGAGACCAATGCAGCCATTAGCTCCAACCTCGGTATGGTCACCTGATGCAACGGAGCGACTCTCGCTTAGCAGACACCAATCTGACTGAGTTGCCATCACGGGTAGGACATAGAAGATAAGCTGCTGCCCCATACGCAACAGCGCTTGCGTCAGCAAACAAATAGAGTTCTGGAGAGCCTGTCGCATTCTCCGGTTTCAAGCATCTCGGAAATTCTATATTCTCCAGTTCTTTCATATCCTGGAACAAGCAATGCCAGACATCACAGATTTCTACCAGAACTACGTCATCTCAGTCTAGATCTTTCAGGCGCCAAAATAGACTGCATGGCAACCCTCGCGCTAATGGTTAGAGCCGCAGCTAATCCTAGAGGATCGTATAGCATTGACAGCTTCGAAAGCACTGTCCTCTTAGTGAACCGTTGAAGGTCAACATCTTTCACTTGGAAGTAGATTGTGTCAGAAGTGGGATTCCAGCAAACTCCAAGTGTTTTGACACGACCCTGGTCACCAAAACTCACATCAGTACGGTCTGTGTTTGACATAGTGTTTCTGTTCCGATACCACTTCTTTATACGAAAACTGCCATTCTCTTTGTTGCCTCAGCTGCTGACGGGCACGAGTGAATAATATCATCCACGGATCTATCTCTCTGTATAATGCTCGCGGCATCTGGATGACTGTGCTTATGCTCCTCTGCTATTTTGAGCATCACGTATCCTGCCATGCCCGGTGACGGTGACGCGTGTGAGTCGATAAACCATAGGCTTCTTGGTAGTCTTCAAGTTCCTCCATAGGAATCGATGGATATGGCTGTCCTCTTCCATCAGTCGAACCTTGAGGAACATTTTCGATATGTCGCCAACAAAGGCCTCCCTCTCTTCTCTGAATCGGAGAAGTACGCCCAGTAGATCTCCGATAAGGCAAGGACCTTTCAGCAGGAACGAGTTCAGCGACGTACCGCCATAACAGGACGCCGGATCAAACACGATGCGAAGTGGCGTGCTTCGTTTGTCAGGGCGGTATATTTTGCGATGAGGTAAGTAATGTACTGGAGTCTTGTTACTGCTGAGTTCTTCTTCAAGTACTGGCACTGCCCACTCATTTTTCAGGTACTCACCCATTTCTTTCTCGTACATCTGTGCTCTCTCTGGGTTTCTCAGTAACGATCGTTCTAAAGAGTGGAGTCTCTTCTCTGCTAACCAATAATTGTCGGGCAACAATTGCTTGTCCTTCTTCCGTGGAAGCCCAATGACGTACTGATCATCCAGCTTATGACAGGATGAACTGAAATTGTCCAGAGCCCTTTTTGTCATCAGGAGAGACGACACTCGATGTGCACGAACAGTCAGGAGCGCGTACACCCAGAGTCTCTAGGTCATAGAACTTACCGATATCAACCTTGGTGACAAAGTTGACAGAACATACTGGAGATGTCTTGGGACCATTATCTCCACCAATCACGAACCAACCCAATTTCGTCTTCTTTCACACTGGTTCAACAGGCTGTCCCTGACGAACATCTTCCTCAGCATGGAGGTGACTATACTGGACTCCCAGTATCAGATCTATCGGGCATGCCTTATGAGAAAACTGAACATCTGATAGGTGCTGAAACGATGATAACCAGGTTCTATCGAGTGTTGGTACACTGAGTACTGTTTTACTGACCTCGTGGGCTTCAACCTCGAATTCTCCTTTACCAGAAATTGCTGATAGCCAAAACTTCACTCTCTTGCTGTCTCTTTGAACGAGTCGCTCTCCTCCTACAACAGAGAGTTCTAGGCCCTCTCGCCTTCCCTGAAGTCCCAAGGACTTCGCGAACTCCTTTCGGATAATTGTAGTGACAGCTCCACTATCTACTAGGACATTTCCTTCTCTGACTCTCCCATTCTGCGATCTGAATTGCACTCTGACAACTGGAAGGATTCCGTCATTGTCAAGACTCGATGTGGCACCACTGGCACTTGGTGAAATCTGCTGCATCCATCCTTTTCATATTTCCTCCTTGACCGACAGTCTTTTGACATGTGGCCACGAACTAAACACGAAAAGCAAAGTCTGTCGTTCTTTGCCAGTTCAATCCGTTCTGAAACTGAAGAATCAATAAAACTTGGACAATCAGACAATCTGTGATTTTCATCATAGGAGTAACACTTGATAGGCTTCTTACCTTGATTTGGCTGGGGCTGTGCAGAATGCACACCTTTTCCGCGGTCTTTGTTCTTTCCCTTCCAGGCTGGCTGGCGACTAACCTCAATATCTCCGAAGTCGGGATCAAAGTCGGCTTTGACATGCTTCCTATTAAAGGTACTGATATGATTAAGGTTTGGGGTTTCACCTTTCTCTCTAATCCCTGTCACTGTAACCTTCCACTTACCTATGAGACGTTCTGGAAGACGTTTTATCACCCGGCTGAGATTATCAGTGGAATTAGCATCTCCAAAATAAGTTAGTCGGTGCAGTGTAGCGAGACAACTAACAATGTCGAGTGAGAGTTCACGCAAACCCTGCCTGTCATTGGAGGACAAGTTTGACCCTTTGGTTAAGTAATTAATGTGACCCCTGGCAATTATGCTCCTTTGACCGAAATGATCTTTCAATATTTTTAAGGCGGTTGCGTACATCATCTCTCCTGACCCCAGGCCTGCAATGGCTCGCTCTGCATTCCCACACACATGCATTCTTAATTGCGCCACCCTCATGTCATCTGGTAAATGAGGTTTACTATGAATGTGTATTCTGAAGCTCTCGACAAAATCTACGTACAGCGAAGGATTACCCTCAAACTTGCTCAGTTTGACATTGGGAACTTCTCTACTTGCCTCAAGCCTATATAAGGCATCAGCTATAGAAATGTTACTGTGAATGTTCGGTAATTGAGTTTCTTTGAATTCGACCAAATTGTCAATCCAATTGTCAAATGGAATATGATTGGTACTATTCACTTGGGCGGAGGCATCTGATATCGAATCAGTCTCATTTTGAGTTTCTGGTGAATGTTGTATTTGATCTGCTGACACTTGAGGGTTTTCATTCGCCTGTGCCGGTGCGCCTTAAGAGGTTACACTTCTGGTGACGGCTCGGCCTCCTCTCTGCTCGAATACTAGACGTTGGTCCGTTGAACCGTCCAGTGAAGAAATATAATCGTCTACATCTCCTTCAAAGGTACGTCATTCAATAATTCACTCTCCCATCTGTTCAATATATGATGTTCTTCTTCTGGGACAAAGTCATATAGTTCAGCATGGACTTCACGTACATCTGAGAAGTCTTTACGAAGGTCTTCAACTTCCTTCAATAATCTGCGTTTATCTCGTTCATGACCTGTTATGGCATAGCGATTTATCGCTCCTGTGATCCTGTCACGAAGAAGGCGTCTACGCCCCTTCCATTGATTCACTCTTTCATCCTGGTTTGGACCTTGCTGACCACCACTAGGACCAGGGTTCTCATCTCTCTGAGATACATTTTCACTGGAACCACGCCATGTGTTCTCCATAGCTTCATCTAACACCTGCTCATCAGCTGCGCTCATTTCGGATCAGTTTCGATTTAATTCAAAAACCAAGGCAATGCAAATCTTCATACGCGGTCTTCTAGATTGACCCAAAAGATTTCGGCACTCTTCAGAAATTTGGTTCGGATAGAACAAATCGAAGCAACACGAGGAGACTTTCGTTTAACACTGTATTGTATGTGTTCTGAAGAGTGGGTCTCCTACGCATCAACAACACAACAATCGCGCAAAATAGCACCTCATGCAGACGAGCAGCGTGGCCCAAAACTAGTCTGTACTGCGGATATGACGTCACGGACAAAGGGAGGTAATTATCACACTGCTATGGGATCTACCAGTACTAGCATGTACAGATAGCTACGACTTACTTAACAATATGCATGTAGCAGTTAATCTTTTTTAGTGTGGCCCTGGTAGCAATAAGATGTAAACGCTTTGACAATGACCTCATTCTGCAGTGAGTTCTTGAAATTCTATTTCTTGGCATGGAACTGTGGAGAATGTTCCGGTAAGTCTAGAGAGATCAGACAAGCTCTGGAATGTTCCAGGAAGTTCAAGTGTTGTTTACTACTTCATGTATGACCTAATTCTCCGAAAGTTTCTCTAAGGAATGTTGGTACTGCAGAAGAAGGAATCGTTCAGCTTGTGATCTGACTTATATAAACAATATGTTTTCCAGTCTGTGAGGTTGAACTGTATAAACAAGTGAGATTCTGTAGGGCCCTCGGTGGCCGAGTGGTCTAAGGCGCTTCGCTCGTGACCGCTAGCCTCACACCGCTGAACCGGCACGGGTTCGAGCCCAGCTGGTCCATGTGTGAAAGTTTGTCAGTTACTTGCCGAAGGGCGGTGGTTCTCTCCGGGTACTCCGGCTTCCTCCACCAACCAAACTGACTGTCACCCTATGAGTGAAACAAACTTGAGTGTGACATTAAGCCAAATCCCCCCCCCCCCTCCTTCCATTCTGTAATATTGAGAGAGATTGTCTTATAGCAATCTTATTGAGCGAGATCCTAAAACAGGTGGAGAAACTTTTGGTCTGTCGACGAGTGTTTTTCACGCAAAATCGTGTGAGTGAAGTTATGTCATTGAAGCACTGACTGAAGTCCCTTGTTGGAGAATTATGTAATTTTATTGTGAAGTCGACGTTGTTGGGAGTTTCAATAATGCTGTTCCTCAGTTCGAGTTACAGACTTGGACCTGGGTCGTTCGCAGGAGTTGGACTGCTTTGTGGAGTGTGAAACGAGTGGATTTCACAAAGAGTGGACAGCAAGACTGGACACAGGATAAAGGAAGTGGAATGGACCTGAACCATGATGACGTATTATATCTCTTTCAATCACGTGATAAATTGTGCATGCATTCATCTGCATGATAGGTGATCACTCATATAGAAATGTACGGTAGCATCGCTTATGTAACACGAAACTAATTAAATTGTCAACGCGCACTACACGTGCCGCAATGCGTGAAGTCCTATATGTAACCCGATACACCAAATTAAAGCTTGCTCTTCTGACTGTGCCAGTCCACGGACCTCGCGCTGGCAATTAAGTTGATGTCATGTTACATGAGGGAGGTTTAAGTCTAATTGAATTGTACAACGATCCCACCAACCATTTGATTGTCATGGATGTTGGGAGCCTGCCTTTCATCAAGGGATAGAAGTGAGATTTAATTGTCGTGGATGTTGGGGGTCTACGTCATCAGGTTTCAGGACAATTGAACATCTACTGCTCTGTGTATGAACATTTAGGATCATTAAAGCTGCCTGCCACACCCTTTAGTGTGGCCTAAATCTTGGACATATTGTACCGCATTTTGTAACTGTTTTTATTTTCTGGTTCGTTAATTATATAAAAATATTTAATTGAACCATCGGGACTTTTGTCGTAAGTTTGTTTGACTACTGTTCGGTTGCAGATGTTGGCAAACTTCTTCTGGTTCTGTTTTGCGAGCAATCTCATAAATTAGTGGGGACAAATCACTATACGTTCAAACACAGCTTGTCTTCAATGCTTCACTGTATATTGCGTACCATGATATCTGGAAAATCAACTATCTTGGCAAACTGAATGATGAAGGATAAACTACAAAAATGGATGCTTAGAAATTTGACACTATTGGAAAAATTACAACTATAAAATCACTTGCCCTATCAAAATTGATACACCCTTTCCTTGCCTTGCCAAACCCACCTGAATACGCAATAACCATGATCAATTCTTTACTGTACAGATTCATTGTGAACAAAGGTCCCGACATGAATAAAAGAATGATAATAACACGGAATAATATCATACCATTCATTCAGTCTCTCAATACCTCCTGGATATGGCGACTAATAGCAAAAAATGGAAACAACTATTCGACTCTGAAAACCCATTATAACGAATTATTATGCCGTTGGAACGACTTATTATGTCGTTAGAATTATGTTGTTAGAATGACGTATTATGCATTTAGAACGAGTTATTAAGATGTTAGAACTAAACAGCGTTTAGAAAAGCAGTATGAAGTCTGATAATTCCATTGAAGTAATAAACTTTACCTAAAACGGTATGCTTTGCCGTATCAGACGGATTTCCACAAGGGCGAAGTGCTGATTGTTGTTCCCGGTCGTGCGATGGAATGTTTCCGATGTCATTCATTTGGACATTTGCGCCGTCTTTGCGAAGCTGTGTTCTGTCAGACATGTCAAATCAGGAATGTTTCCGATGTCATTCATTTGCACATTTGCGCCGTCTTTGCGAAGCTGTATTCTGTCAGACATGTCAAATCAGGAATGTTTCCGATGTCATTCATTTGCACATTTGCGCCGTATTTGCGAAGCTGTATTCTGTCAGAGGTGTCGGATTTGCCCCTGGTGTGTGACAATCGTGTGGAACAGATAGAGATTGATCGTGATACTACGTTGAGAGGAGAGGTGAGCTGACTATGAGTGGCGATAAGTCTGTTGAAAGAATGAGAAGGTAAAGATTGTTGAAGTTCGGGGAAGTGAATGTGAGAAGGCTCGAACTGGGAATAAGGGAGTGGGGAAGGTGCATGCTGTTCAATTTCGTGATGTGCAGACTTCAGTAAATACTATTAGTATATCACTATTTCAAGCTCCAGTTACAATATTTATTTGGCCATCTTTCAGTGTAATGATCTACGTTGTTTATTCATCGATAATTTGTCTGTCAACAAATTCGTCTCTCAGGAAGCGTTTATAAATATAAAATATAAAAGTAGTCCAATAAGTATCAGAAGGAAACCTCTGAAAATGCTCACGCGAAATGGACTCTAGAATTCATATTTTTTCGGGGGAGCCCATGGGTCTATTGCTATGATGGTAAAGTTGGAGGTATTCCGCCCCTACAGGTCAAATCATCTTCCTACGCCACTGTTGATAATATATTTTCCAGATGCAACACAGTGCGGAGGTGCATATCCCACCGTTTAGTGTGGTTCGCCCTTCAGTGGCCAACAGAAATCGTAGATTCAAAAGCAGCTCGACCCAAACCACCGTTTTCAAATAGAGCCCAAAAAATGCACTTGGGATGAGTTTAGCGATAACAGACGACAGTTTGTTAGCTCACCGGAAAGGAGGATTAAATAGACAGGTATTATAGCATCGATGAATTCCTGAAAATGTATGTCGTAAATTAATCTCTATTCGCCGTCATGCCGATTCTTCCAAATGTTCTCTGTTCAGCAACATTTTACGACTAGATTTTCAAAGTATTTTTTTCCTTTGGGATCGTTTTCAATTATGAGCGTATAGTACAAATTTCAGTGAAAATATATAATGACGTATTCCTCATGTTCACCCCGAAATCAGGTTATCCTGCAGCCATATCTTTGCATCCACAAATTATCTTATTCTATATAACATAAACATTCGTTCTCATTGCCTCAGATGCTGCATCTCCTACACGGCCAGAAAAGTGTTATCCGACAGTATTGTATCGGATCAGCTCTGAGGAGAATGAATCGGGATACACCGAAGTAGTAGCGTAAACCCTTTTCGAGGTAACTTTCACCCGGATGTAACTATGACGTCACAGGGGTCACTGAGGTCAAGTGTGGTGGTGGTGGTCAAAATGGCGGCTGTGTGGTGGTGGTGGTGGTCAAAATGGCGGCTGTGTGGTGGTGGTGGTGGTCAAAATGGCGGCTGTGTGGTGGCGGTAGTGGTGGTCAAAATGGCGGCTGTGTGGTGGTGGTGGTGGTGGTCAAAATTGCGGCCTGTGGTGGTTGTGGTGGTGGTCAAAATGGCGGCCTGTGGTGGTGGTGGTGGTGGTGGTCAAAATGGCGGCTGTGTGGTGGTGGTGGTGGTGGTCAAAATGGCGGCTGTGTGGTGGTGGTGGTGGTGGTCAAAATGGCGGCTGTGTGGTGGTGGTGGTGGTCAAAATGGCGGCTGTGTGGTGGTGGTGGTGGTCAAAATGGCGGCCTGTGGTGGTGGTGGTGGTCAAAATGGCGGCTGTGTGGTGGTGGTGGTGGTCAAAATGGCGGATTGTAGAAAAACGTATAAAAGGAGGTGATTTTTAGCGGTGGGGTGTATTCATTGCACTACTTGCCTGACTTACCTGACCTGACCAGCCTGCCTGCCCAGCCTGACCTGCCTGCCTGCCTGCTTGCCTACCGGCCTGACTGCCTACCAGCTTGTATGAGACGTGGAGAGAAAGCATGAGACGTGGAGAAGATTTTCCATTGGACCCAGCAGCACCTCCGGTTGAAGTTTTACCCCAAGACGAGCGTGTCAGTGAGATTTATCGACGTCACTGGGCTACCATACGCCATTGTTTTCACCGTGACCGTCGTCTATTGGACTTGTATAACTTTCGACTGCAGGACCTCACGTATCTGTCTACCTATGCCGAGAACATTTTCACAGATCAGGTCACAGCGTTCAAGTTGAATATGACATTCGGGTACATTTTACGGCACAAGGAGACGGACCAGGTGCGGTATTATTATCCCAGCAATAATACCTATGTGTTTGATCAGCCGTTCACGGTGACGGATGCGATTTCTCTGGAGCCACTCATCGACCAACTGACTACCTTGGATCCATTGGAATGGGCCCGGTTGCAACGCCCCAATACCCAATGGCTTGTGGAAATGGTGACCAACGTCACATTTTTCGTCACGAAAATGAGAGATCATCCTATCGGTGCTCCTGTACTACTACCCCCTTGGCTGCTTCATCGAAAAGGCCTGTATGCATTAACAGCAGGGCAACATGGGTCCTACAAAGACCGGAAATGTCTGTTTCGGTGTTTGGCCGTGCATGTGGACGAGTGTGATCCCCGGTCTTGTGACAGAGTGGCCAATGACTATTGGGAACAGTATTTACAGCAGCAAGACTTGGATAAGCGGCACTTCCGTGGAGTTCCGTTCAAGAATTTGGATGACGTGGAAACACTGTTCAACATTAATATCTTTGTATACCGATTACGATGCGAGGAGGATACATTTGTGGCTGAATTGGTTCGTCGTTCAACAGAACGGTATGCTTCTACGATGAAAGTCAATGTGTTCGACGACAATGGCGTCAGTCATTTTTCGCTGATCTACAATATGAGCCAGTACGCTCAGTCTTACAGTTGTGCCCAATGCCATCGGGTGTTTAAACATTCTCGGGACTTACATCGACACGAGAACATCTGTACGAACGTTGTGAAGCGAGTATATCCGGGTGGTGTGTATCATAATACGCCTACTATTTTCCAGGAATTGGCCGATGAGGGTCTGATCATACCGGAGGCGGACCGTTATTTTCCCTACCGGGCGTGTTACGATTTTGAGGCCTTGTTGGAGCCCATGGACATGTTTTCAGCGAAAACGCAGTGGACGCAGCGCCATATTCCCCTGAGTGTGAGTATTTCGAGCAACGTACCTGGCTATGACGCTGCACCGGTGTGTTTCGTGTCCACTGGGGATTCCCATGAGTTGATCAGCCGCATGATGGCGTATTTAGAAGAAGTCAGTGCGGCTAGTACAGAATTGTTGGTGTCCAAGTTCCAGGACGTACTGGACCAACTGGACGATCGGATTCCTATACCGGGTGTAGCGTTTAGTGACGATGAAGAGTCCGAGTCCGAGTCGGAGCCCGAGTCGCAGCCCGAGTCCCAGCCCCTGCAGTCGCAGGATGTGCCTTTACCGAAACCGTATGCGGAGAAATTGAAAGTGCGCTTCCTACAATATCTAGGCCAGTTACCGGTGCTAGGTTTCAACTCGGGGCGATATGATTTGAACATGGTGAAGGAATTTCTTTACCCCTACTTGGCCCAGGCGAATACCATCAAGTCCGTCATCAAGAAGATCAATGATCATATGGCCCTCACTACCACATCACTCCATTTCCTGGATGTACGGAACTACTTAGCTCCTAATTATAGCTATGATCAGCGGGTGAAGGCGTATGACTGTGCACAAACCAAAGGGAGGTTCCCTTACACGTATATATCGACGCTCGATTGTTTGGAGGAAACACAGTTGCCACCCCGGGATGCCTTCTTTGATGATTTGAAGCAAGTGGAATGTCCCGAAGACACGTACCGGGAACTACAGCAGGTATGGAACGATCAACATATGCACACCTTGCGAGATTTCCTGATATGGTATAATAACCTAGATGTGGTTCCTTTCCTGGAAGCGGCCGAAAAAATGGTTCAACTCTTTCGTCGTGAGATGCACGTCGATATCTTCAAGGAGTGCTTGAGTTTACCGGGTCTGGCGCTTCGCCATCTTTTTCAAGCGTGTCCTACGTACTTCTCGCTGATACAGCAAAAAGATGCAGACATGCATGATTGTCTAAAGCAGAACATTGTGGGCGGACCGAGTCTTATTTTTCACCGTTACCACGAGAAGGACGTCACT
>JAVTVY010004159.1:0-40253 GCA_036873755.1 Hanleya hanleyi | reverse complement strand
GCTTGAAAGGGGTCATCTGTTAATAACCAATAGGCCGGTAAAGCATTTTGGAGACGATTTCAATGTTGCCTTCTCTCCCACCTGTGCGCGAATTCTTAATTGTTACAATCCAGGCACAAATGACACGCAAATGTAGCGTCGCAAAATGTTCTGAAGTATATTTATCTTGGAGCGCGCGCCTACAAAATTGCATTGTAATCTGAATTTAATTATTTTCTAGAACAGGGTACGATACGAATTTTATTACGATGAAATATTTTTTTTTTTTACTCACGAGTCATTAGCAAGAATCTAGGACTGTACCCTATTGTTATACCCCCAACGCGTGGACCTCATTGATGACGATAGTCGGTGTTGGTGTACGTCTGAACCCGCGCGTGTCTCTTTATCCCCGGAAGGCTGGATTACCTTGAAACGTGTGTTATGCGGTGACCTCGACGGGGATAGCATTCACCTATGTGACGATGTCTACATTTTCCGCGGTCCCTATTTTGCTCGACTCCTCTGTCTCAAGCGAGGTGGTTTTACTCTGGACCCCGATCTATGGACGGCTTTGCAACAAGTAGTGCCCGTGGTCGATGAAGTACTCTCTCCACAGGAGCCTCTCACAGAATAGTACGACTCATGTCTGTACCTGACACTATAAATACCAGGGGTGAGACAGAGTGTGTGTCATTCTCCGTTCGACATTTAGAGCAAGCATGTCATCCGACCTACGAGCCATTCTTCCCCTTATACCCCAGGTGGGGTTATACGTCTATGAAGATAAAGTCATCCTGGTGAAAGACTGTGGAGCTATTTGCTGGGCGCCCGCTGAGACTCTATCGAATACGGTGACGCTACAGCGTGACGGCTGGACTAAATTTAAACGGGTGTTGAGCGGTGAGTTCGACGGACACCTCATCCACATAGACAATGCCATCTACGTATATACCGTACCTCCCCTCTTCGCACGCCTGGGCCGCTACCAATACCCTACGCGAAGTTTCATCCTAGGCCCCTCTCTGTGGTCAGCCTTGGAGAAAGTAGTGCCTATTGTGGACCAGCTGTTTACACCGGACGAACGATCACCAGACGAATTGGCGTGGGCTCGTGCTATAGAGGACGCGCTGGCTGAACCCCATGAAAAACAACATGAACCCGATACAGCCGGGGAAGACGAAAGTACTATATCTATAGGATGCACAGAGGCTAGAGTGTCAGTGTCACCTGATGAAGCGAACACACATGACGGGGACCCAGAGGCACCCCGATGAGGGGTAAGAAGACCATGATGAAGCGGTCCCGAAAGGGGAAAAAGGGGTCAGCATCTACAGTGAACAAGGTGTTAAACGATTTGTATTACAACCCTACCAGTCCAGCCGCGTATAGCGCTGTGGGAGCGCTCGCTCGAGCTGCTCATTCTCAAGGCATCAGTCGAACTGAAGTTCGAGACTGGTTAAAAACCCAAGACACTTATAGTTTACATCGAGCAGCCCGACGACATTTTCGCCGTAACCCAGTCATCGTAGGAGGCATAGACGCGCAATGGCAGGCTGATTTAGTGGATATGAGTCGATTTGCACCTCACAATGATGGACATCGGTACATATTGACCTGTATCGATATTTTATCCAAGTATGCCTGGGTACTACCCATTCGCACCAAAACAGGAGAGAATCTAATACGGGCGTTCCAGCAGATTTTCAAGACGGGGCGCAAACCCCTTTATTTGCAAATGGATGAAGGTACAGAATTTCTCAACCGACCCTTTCAAGCCTTTCTTAAGAAACAGAAGGTATTTTTCTTCCATACGTACAACGAGACCAAAGCCTCTGTGGTGGAACGATTCAATCGCACCTTCAAAGGACGAATGTACAAGTATTTTACCGCCCAAAACACTCGACGGTACATCGATGTACTACCTCAACTGGTGCAAGGGTACAATCGAGCCTATCATCGCAGTATCCAGCGAGCCCCCCGCGATGTGACAGAACGCAACGAACATCAAGTGCGTGGTACGCTGTACTCACCCAGTCCACCACCACCACTCACGTCACCCCGTTACAAACGTGGAGATGTGGTACGGATCAGTAAAGTGAAAGGCCAATTTGAGAAAAGTTACTTGCCCAACTGGAGTGACGAGCACTTTGTCATCGTTCGCCATAAACCTCGACAGCCACACGTCTATCAACTGGAAGATCTACAAGGAGAGAGACTGCAAGGCACGTTTTACGAGGCAGAATTACAACCCATAGTGAAACACCGAAAGACTACTACACGGTGGAAAAGATTTTGAAAACGGAACGTCGACGTGGCATCCCCTATCATTTCGTCAAATGGCAAGGATGGCCCCGTTCGTTTAATTCCTGGGTGTCAGGCCGTGACATGAAACGTCTATAAATTCTAACCCCTATCACTGCCATCCTTCAGTGTAGGGTTGTACCATGGATAGTGCACATCTACCCTTACTGTTACGAACTCGAAAAGCACAAGTGGGTACTATAGTGTGTCTAGTAGTGCTTGTGGGTACGTTATTTGGAGGCGTGTTCTACGATTTGGCGTACGTGATATCCTGTTTCAACACCCCGCGTCCCACAATCCCACCTCAGTCATCCACCACTTCCACCACCACTACGACGCTGCCTACGCCATCCAAGACGTCAAGGTACCGCCACGTATCAACCCAGACACCCACGTCTACCACGCCGTCTACTCCATCCACCACATCACCTGACCGCCACATCCATCCATCCACGCCTACCACGCCCCGTACTACTGCTACTACGACGCTGCGTACTACGACGCCACGTGATCCTCCGTTACCCCTGAGAAGCGACGATCCTTCCAGTCCATCATCACCACCACCACCACCTAGTACCACCACCACCACCATCACCACTCCTACGACGCTAAACACATTTAGAGTGCGCGAATCACGTTTACCACGGCAACGGTACCCGTTCGGCTACGATCCCCGGTGGGATCCACGAGCACGGTGGTGGGCCTCTGAACGCCGAGCGCAAATCACCAAATAAAAAAAACAAAACAAAAAACTATGGATCCTCGGTGGCAGCATCCTTTCACGTGTCTCATCGCTGGACCGACAGGGTCGGGAAAAACACACTTCGTTCAACGTCTCATCCAACACGGGTCAGCCCTCATTTCACCTCCTCTAGCTCGCATCCTGTGGTGTTATGGAGCTTGGCAACCCGCATACGAGGAACTGGCACGTGTCCCGGGACTCACCTTAATGGAAGGCTTACCCCCTGAGGATACGCCCAAAGACACGTTGGTGGTGGTGGACGATCTCATGACGGAAATGGACAGTCGAATCACCCGTCTCTTTACCAAAGGAAGCCATCATCGTCGGTTGAGCATCATCTACATCGTGCAGAATCTCTTCAGTAAGAACAAAGAGCACAGGAACATTAGTTTGAATGCTCAGTATGTGGTGTTATTCAAAACCCCAGAGACGCTTCCCAAATTACGCACCTGGCCCAACAGATGTACCCTAAAAACACGGCCTTTGTACGAGAAGCCTTTGAAGATGCTACCCAACAAGCTCACGGGTATCTACTCATCGACTT
Source organism: Hanleya hanleyi (assembly GCA_036873755.1). Lineage (NCBI taxonomy): Eukaryota > Metazoa > Mollusca > Polyplacophora > Lepidopleurida > Hanleyidae > Hanleya > Hanleya hanleyi. The sequence continues at coordinate 36,684 of JAVTVY010004159.1, read as the reverse complement.
GAAACAAGATACTCCCTCATCCCTTCGATTGCGTACCCACATTTTTCCCGGAGAGGTGCAGACGGTGTACACACCCAAATAAAAGAAGAAGACAATGCACTCTAGCCGTCACTCATCATGTCTGCACGGGTACGCAAGCACGCGCCGGCCCTCCGCGTATTACGCAGCGCGCCACCGGAGGTGGGCCGGGCCCTGGTGCGCGGGGCGGATCCCGACTTGGTACGGTGTTTGTGTGAAGTGGCGCATAATGTGTTAAAAGGCAATGTCCCGCTCAGTCCTCTGCAGAAAGGGAAATTGCAACGGCACAAGGCGGGTCTCCGAACGTTGGTGAAGAAGACGGGTAGTGTGAAGAAAAAGAAACAGATGTTACAGCGAGGTGGATTTCTCGGCGCACTCCTCGCACCCTTAGCCGCTACTGTACTGGGGCCGTTACTAGGCTCCATCTTGGGACGCTAACGGCATGGAACATACGAAAAAAATGATGCTGGTGGAACCTCGACTGTTACAGAGTTTGCAATCACCCTATCCCGTGCCTGCCACAGTGCAACAACTGCAGTCTCTGGATGAAGAGATGAATAGTATACTCCAACGTCGACTATCCGATCACGAGAAAATTCAACTCTACCATGATACGCTGAACCGGTACCAGACGTTTATGGATCAATATAGAGGGAGTAGTAGTAGTACACCACAACTACCCACAACGCCCACAACGCCTACACTCACACCTCCGCCATCCTCATCCTCTGCCTCACCTCAGCTGGAACAGGAAGTGTTGGCCAGTGTGCCTAAAGCCTTCAAGACCAAGGCGCGTTTATTGTTGGACCGGGTGAAACAGAATGCCGATATGGGTTGGAACGCTGAAGGAAAACTACTGATTCGAAACCAAGTGGTGCCGGGATCTCATATGACGGATTTAATCAACGATATGGTCGTTCTCGCAAACACTCTAATCCACCGGGCTGGGAAGCCTTTGCTCAGGGATTAAAAGACACACACACTCCTCAAGAATTGGTAGGAAATCGTGAACGCTGGAAGTGGATGCAAGCACCCTCTCGACTTCCCCCTACCTGGGAACGTGAATGGCAACCTGAGACGCCGCCCAAAACACCCTCACGGCGGGTACCTACTTCGTCACCTCTTTTACCACGCCATCCCCTGCAAACCCCCAGAGCTAAGTCACCGCGACGATCACGACGCCGAGGTCAACAGCCCAAGACCTGGGGACCTTACTGGGACCCTTACTAAGGGGTACCTTACTAAGGGAGGGTGACCCCCTGTAAAAACCCGGTGCAGAAGCCAGAACAACTCAGTCGTCATGTTTTACCTGACGTTGCCCAGTAATAGTTCACTCGATGTGTTTCCTGACAACACCTTGGCCAAGTATGTCACTCAATTACTACAACCGTTACATTTACCGGGTCGGTGGGAATGTGGACTGGTAGATATTCAGTACCCTTACTCGTGGTACAACGTACGAGACCAAGAAGTATGGTACGAAGTGACGTACGAAGGCAAAGTCACCAAACTCATGTCTCCCCGAAGGCCAATACGATACGCCCCAGAAGTTCATAGAGGGTCTGCTGTCCTTGTTGGAGTACAAGTCTCTACGGGAGGCCACGAATAAATCAAAACCCCTGCAAGTCTACCCTTTCAAGAATCACATAATCTTGACTGTCAACCCACACAACGACAAGGCCTGTATCCTGCTGAGCCCTAACGTGGCTGTGACACTCAGTCCTACACTACAGCAAATGTTAGGTCTGCCTTTCAGTGTGTACCCGGGGCCCACCACCGACAACGGTGACCATGTGATGGATATGAAAGTAGGCATGTACGCACTCTACGTCTACTCGGACGCAGTGGACAACCATATTGTGGGTGATGTGAACACACCTCTGTTACGGGTGGTGCCCATTAGCAAGTCGTATGGCGATCAAGTCAACCAGAGTTTCAACCATATACTCTACCTGCCCGTACGACATACCGATATCAACACGATCACGGTGGATATAAGAGATGACACGGGACACCCGGTGCCATTCGAACGAGGAAAAGTGGTGCTGACACTTCATTTCCGACAAGCCCGTTCTCCTCACTTCGTATAATGTACGTGCCTTACCAGTGTCATACACCCAGCTATGCCGACTACTACAAGAAACAAACGGGGGGAGGCTTGCCCATCTTTAGCGGTGCACGCATGCAACGAGGTCACGGATTGGGAAACATACTGGGCAGCATTGTGAAAACGTTCTTACCCTTGGTCACACGGGGTGTAAAAGCGGTAGGCAAACAAGCGGTACGCAGTGGATTGCGCGTGGCCGGTGATGTGATGGGCGGCGCAGCACCCCGACAAGCCTTGAAACGACGGGCTAAAGAAGCAGGCAGCGTCTTGATCGCCAAAGCCCTTAAAAGACAACCTCGGACACAGCGAAGAGTCATTCGACGTCCAACACACCGACGACGCACACCCCGGAGGACTAAGACCAAGAAGAAGAAGAAGAAGAGTAGTAGGAGAGACATCTTCGCATAATGGCATTCATTCACTCCGAGTCGTGTCCGTCTACCAACAGTGAATTGGATTTGTGAACTATTCCACCCACCCAAACCAGTGTAGCCGAAGGCCGTTGGGTAGAACATCGACCCCTGGCTAGCCTGACGGGGACGGGCCCTGTGGAATTTACCATTGAAAACAAAGATACAGCCTACCTGGATTTAGCCCACACCTACTTGTACGTGAAAGCCAAAATAGTGGACGCAGTCGGGGCCAACGTAGCGGACGATGCAGTAGTAGGCCCAGTGAATCTTTGGCTGCACTCCTTGTTCCAACAGGTCGATATGAGTCTGAGCGATAGACTCATCAGTACGTCGACCAATACGTACCCGTACCGAGCCTACATGGAGACGCTGTTGTCGTACGGTGCAGATGCCAAAAAATCCCACTTGCAAGCCGCGCTGTACTACAAGGATACACCCGGCTCCATGAATAGCGTGCTGGCTGCCAATAATGGGTTGGTCGCCCGCAAAAACTTGACAGCCGATAGCAAGTCCGTCGATATGATGGGACGACTCCACGCCGATCTGTTCCTGCAAGACCGCTACATGATGAACGGTGTATCCATCAAGATCAAGTTGATCCGTTCCACACCTGCGTTCGCCTTGATGGCCGGTGGAGGGGCCCCCAATTACAAGATCATCTTAGAAGATGCAGCCCTGTTTGTGCGTACGGTAGATTTGCAACAGGGCGTGTTGGTGAGTCACATGGAAGCCTTATCGAAAAAACCAGCCCTGTACCCCATCCGACGCGTACAGACCAAGGTGTTCTCTGTGCCAGGCGGTACGATGATGGCCAATCGTGAAAATTTATTTCTAGGGGATCTCCCTAAACGTGTTACCATAGCGTGTGTGACCAACACCGCCTTCAATGGAGCGTGGGATGAGAATCCGTTCGCCTTTCAACATTTCAACGTGAACTTTTTGGCACTGCACGTGGCTGGCCATCAAATTCCAGCCCGACCCTTACAACCGGATTTTGGTAACCAAAACTATGTGCGCAGCTACCTGAACCTGTTTACAGCCACAGGACAAAACAACCAGGACGAAGGAAATACCATCACTCGACGAGACTTTTACCGTGGCTGAAGAAAGGAAACCTACGGTTGGAACTGCGTTTCGCCACCGCTCTAGCCCAGACCATTAACGTGATTTGCTACGCCGAGTTTGATAACGTCATCAGCGTGGATCAGCAAAGAAACGTGCTGTGTGACTACGCCAACTAAAATCATGGATACAGAACAGCTGATGGGCATACTCCAGCGAGATCCGAAGATCCCCTTTCGAGGTGTGTTTCGACGCAATGTGTTTCCCACCCACTCCACCACCCCAGCAGCCTACATCCTGAATACAGACCCGGGGTCTCGACCCGGTGAACATTGGGTAGCTGTGTACGTGGACACCCTAGGCCAAGGCGACTACTTTGATTCCTACGGACTTGCACCCCTACATGCCGATTTGGTGAAATTCATGGACGTCTCTACTACAATGTGGCGTTGGAATACTCAAAGATTACAAGGACCCTTGAGTAGTGTGTGTGGACAGTACTGTGTGTTTTATCTCACTCACCGGAGTAGAGGACATTCTATGCCAACCATCGTACACATGTTTGATGATTATTGTCAAGCCGAAGACCGTGATGTCCTGGTCTATGACTGGACGGCCTCTCGTTTTAATGTGCATGCTCCATTTCTCTGGTTAACTTAAAAATGCACTGCGCGCAGGCCACTTGTTTTTTTTGTTTTTTTTTATTATCACGTTATTGTTATGACGTTGTTGTTCTGACGTTCATTGATGTTGAATAAAAATTGATGAAAAAACACAAAAAATGATGGGGGTTTGACTTTTTTTTTTATTTAAGTCCACAAGAAGGTATAGAATAGATACAAATAGAATAGTAGTGGTGGTGGTAGGATTAAGGTACAAAAAAGTTCTGTCAGGAGTAGGATTCGAACCTACGCCAGCATTCGCCGACCAGCACTTACACACCGGCGCCTTAGACCACTCGGCCATCCTGACTTTTACATTTGTGTATCAACAGTTATAGTTCGACATTGTTCACAAGTCCAAGTAAGTGGTGCTCACACCGTCGGCCAACACTTTCCGTTTCGGGTAAAAGAAAGTAAAGGCGTCTCGTTGCTGAATGTACGTCCGCATCTGGTGATTACCACCCGAAATCCTCGGTTAGTACCACTCGCACTGGCCTGGCTTTGCAGCACGTTCAAGTACAAGGCTTTGTCAATGTTGGGATCGCGCCGGCTCACCCCTTTGCAGCTAAACTTATTTTGGTCTCCTCCTCCGTAACAGTAATACGTCTTGGAGGAGAGACCAATCATAGCATCCCCACTCCACTCCAGCTTGAACAGGCCCGGCGCACGCTTATCGTACTGGTAATGGTCACGTCGAGGTAGCCACTGGTCGCGTTCCGCTTCATACTGGGTACGTAACTCCGGTTTCACCAGGGACTCCCAATCCGCATTAGAGACGGCCATGTAGGCCGAGTCCGTATCCATCTCCATGAGATGCCAGTCTGATGGATTAAAATACACACCCATGAAATCATACAGAAACTGCAGCATCCTCAGCTTGGCCACCTGATATACCATACATCCAATCTGCAGGGGTAGGTTGTAACGGATAGTTTTCTTGGCTGAAGTGACTTCATAGGTGTCGTCATCGATGACCTCCACGGACCGAAACAGAGGAGAATTCACTTTTTTGCGGGCTTGGACAGTAGTACAAATGTTCACGTTGACGTGCTTATCCTGGTTCGTAACCGTTTTTCCATAATAACCATTGCCAGTCAACTTCCAACATTCACCGATGATGGCCTCACTCGGGTATTCATCACCTTGACGACGGGCCGACGTCACGATGTCGGCATTCTCCGCAAAACAAGCGTCGGGTACGTACTGTATCACTTGATATATTTGGGTAATTTCCAAACCGTGGTTCATGTACCACTGCAGTACGGGCGTGCCCAGCAAGATTTTCTCGGCCCACATACTACCAATCAACATCCGTCGAGGTTGAGGCAAACACTCGTGTTGCTCCGCATAGGTCCTCATGGTGTCCCCAATATCAGCCCGACCCACCAGCGTGTTCTTAAAGATGGGCGGGCACTGGGCGAAGAGAGGCTTGAGAGTGTCGGGAACATGCAAATCACATTCGACAAAGCCGTAGAGGTCCCCCGAACGAATGGCGTCGAACATCTGTGGCAGACTGAGAAGTCGCCGACGACTCAAGGGGTACTCGCGCTCTTTTAGGAAACGTCGTAAATGGGGCAGGGCCTGGCACATCGTGTGAAATTCACACTCCCACATTTCAATCAGATGGTATCCTCTCTCTTTGACATAATCACCGTTATCCACCACTTCTTGCCGTCATTCTTCCGGTGTTTTTCCACGTCGTTCGTTGAAGCGTCCAGCGCTGAAATGGCATCCGTGGCCGTGCCAATAGCAACCGTAAAATTGGAATACGGTGGGTGTGCTACCCACCAGGGCAAACCCATCGACGGGAAGTCGACGATCTCCTATGCGCTTCTCTGTGGCGTTGGTTTGTTGTCGTATATAAATTCCCCGTCGATAGGCTTCCCAATCCAACCACTGATCAGCCAGATGCTTGTAGGGTGTACGTTGCGGTGTAAAATGCCGATCTTCCGCCAACCAACGTGTATAATGGCCACTGGGCATAGGTTGGGCCAGCGACCACAGGTACAAGGCATTCGCATCGAATCCGATGATCTTAGCACAGGGTTTTCCACTGGGGACGTCCTTCTCGTGATAACGGTGAAAAATAAGACTCGGTCCGCCGACAATGTTCTGCTTTAGACAATCATGCATGTCTGCATCTTTTTGCTGTATCAGCGAGAAGTACGTAGCACACTCTTGAAAAAGATGGCGAAGCGCCAGACCCGGTAAACTCAAGCACTCCTTGAAGATGTCGACGTGCATTTGGCGACGAAAGAGTTGCACCATTTTCTCGGCCGCTTCCAGGAAAGGAACCACATCTAGGTTATTATACCATATCAGGAAATCTCGCAAGGTGTGCATATGTTGATCGTTCCATACCTGCTGTAGTTCCCGGTACGTGTCTTCCGGACATTCCACTTGCTTCAAATCATCAAAGAAGGCGTCCCGGGGTGGCAACTGTGTTTCCTGCAAACGATCGAGCGTTGATATATACGTGTAAGGGAACCTCCCTTTGGTTTGTGCACAGTTATATGCCTTGACCCACTGATCATAGCTACAATTAGGAGCTAAGTAGTTCCGTACATCCAGGAAATGCAGTGATGTGGTAGTGAGGGCCATATGATTATTGATCTTCTTGATCACGGACTTGAGGGTATTCGACTGGGCCAAGTAGGGGTAAAGAAATTCCTTCACCATGTTCAAATCATAGCGTCCCGAGTTGAAACCTAGCACCGGTAACTGGCCTAGATATTGTAGGAAGCGCACTTTCAATTTCTCCGCATACGGTTTCGGTAAAGGCACATCCTGCGACTGCAGGGGCTGCGACTCGGGCTGCGACTCGGACTCGGACTCTTCATCGTCACTAAACGCTACACCCGGTATAGGAATCCGATCGTCCAGCTGGTCCAGTACGTGCTGGAACTTGGACACCAATAGTTCTGTACTAGCCGCACTGACTTCCTCTAAATACTCCATCATGCGGATGATCAACTCATGGGAATCCCCCGTGGACACGAAACATACCGGTGCAGCGTCACAGCCAGGTACGTTGCTGGAAATACTGACACTCAGAGGAATATGGCGCTGCGTCCACTGCGTTTTCGCTGAAAACATGTCCATGGGCTCCAACAGGGCCTCAAAATCGTAACACGCCCGGTAGGGAAAATAACGATCCACATCCGGTATGATCACACCCTCATCGGCCAGTTCCTGGAAAATAGTAGGCGCATTATGATACACACCACCCGGATATACTCGCTTGACACTGTTGTCACAGATTTTCTCGTGGCGATGTAAGTTGGTGGAACGGTGAAACACCCGATGGCATTGGGTACAACTGAAAGACTGAGCGTACTGGCTCATATTGTAGATCAGCGAAAAATGACTCACGCCATTGTCGTCGAACACATTGACTTTCATCGTAGCAGCATACCGTTCTGTTGAACGACGAACCAATTCAGCCACAAATGTATCCTCCTCCTCGCATCGTAATCGGTATACAAAGATATTGATGTTGAACAGTGTTTCCACGTCATCCAAATTCTTGAACGGAACTCCACGGAAGTGCCGCTTATCCAAGTCTTGCTGCTGTAAATACTGTTGCCAATAGTCATTGGCCACTCTGTCACAACGCTTGGGGTTACACTCGTCCACATGCACGGCCAAACACCGAAACAGACATTTCCGGTCTTTGTAGGGCCCATATGACCCTCCTGTTAATGCATACAGACCGTGTCGATGAAGCAACCACGGGGGTAGTAGTACAGGAGCACCGATAGGATGATCTCTCATTTTCGTGACGAAAAATGTGACGTTGGTCACCATTTCCACAAGCCATTGGGTATTGGGGCGTTGCAACCGGGCCCATTCCAATGGATCCAACGTAGTCAATTGGTCGAGGAGTGGCTCCAGAGAAATCGCATCCGTCACCGTGAACGGCTGATCAAACACATAGGTATTATTGCTGGGATAATAATACCGCAGCTGGTCCGTCTCCTTGTGCCGTAAAATGTACCCGAATGTGATATTCAACTTGAACGCTGTCACCTGATCTGTGAAAATGTTCTCGGCATAGGTAGACAAATACGTGAGGTCCTGCAGTCGATAGTTATACAAGTCCAATAGACGACGGTCACGGTGAAAACAATGGCGTATGGTAGCCCAGTGACGTCGATAAATGTCCCTGACACGCTCGTCTTCGGGCAAGACTTCAACCGGAGGTGCTGCTGGGTCCCAGGGAAAATCTTCTCCACGTCTCATGCTTTCGTGTCATACAAGCGGATAGGCAAGCAGGCAGGCAGGCAAGCAGGCAGGCAGGCAGGCTGGTCACGTGAGTCAGGTAGGTAGTGCAATGAATACTCCCCTCCCCTAAAAATCGCCTCCTTTTATACGTTTTTCTACAAGCCGCCATCTTAAACCCACCACCCACCCATCCACCACAGCCGCCATCTTAAACCCACCACCCACCCATCCACCACAGCCGCCATCTTAAACCCACCACCCACCCATCCACCACAGCCGCCATCTTAAACCCACCACCCACCCATCCACCACAGCCGCCATCTTAAACCCACCACCCACCCATCCACCACAGCCGCCATCTTAAACCCACCACCCACCCATCCACCACCACACATGACCCCATGTGACACAATACTCGCTTCTGATTGGCTGGCGCGTGACGTCACAGAGGTCATATGCAAATTTCTGAGGTCGATCGACCTCATTTTACTCTTTGTATACTACTATCAGCAGAGGAAATCCACCATCATGCACTGTTCTGGAGAATCCCACCAGCCAAAAATAGGAAACTGAGGAGAGAGACCCCTGGGGAGTAAGCCAGGATCCAGGCGACTCAAACTGTGAAATCTCCTGTCTCTGGTTCTACATGTGGGGAAAAGGGGCTTTCCCGCTTTTTCTGATCCTCGTGTTTATGCCCAGATCCCGAACGGGCACGGAGAAACCTATTGTCCGTTTTGAAATTTGCGTATGACCTTTGTGACGAAGACGTCTATTGACCTACTTTCGTGATCTTTGACTTCTGTGACGTCATTTCCGGTTCCGGTCACGTGAGCTTTGACCCCCTGTGCATCATTTCATCCGATATTGTACGCAATCGCAGAGGTCAAAGCTCAAAGCGAACGTGACGTCACAAAGGACAAAGTCACGAAAGTTGGTGAATTGATGTTTACGGCTCGATTGCAATTGTTTAATACTTATGTAATCCTTCAAATAAGTTACCTTGTTCGTGAGTACTTTCAGGACTGCCTCTTGTTCACTCTCATTATCCAGTAGTATAGTTACTAGTCATTTTGGAAGATGGTGGAAAATTAAACTGAAATATTGGATCAAACAAAGGTTTTATCATTATTCTTTGGAGTCATAAAACACGTTTCTATGCTGAACGCATGATCAGTGGAAATCACAATGTCACATAACGAAATATACATGTGAATAAAATACTGGTATGCTGTAATGAGACATTTGGAATTCTGGCAAGTCTTCGATGTAATACTTTCAGGCTCGTACCCAGGATTTAATTCGGGGGGGGGGGGGCTTTTCCCAGTCAGGTCGAACTACAAAGACTATCCCAGCAATGCACGCTAAAATCGCGCCATGCTAGGGGGGTCCGGGGGCATGCCCCTCTCCCCCCCCCCCGTAAAAATTTGAGAACCATTTAACGCATTCTATAGAGTATTTGAGAGGTTCAAAAGAGCGGAAACATTCCACAACTATTTCAGTTTTCAACCGTTCAAAAATTGCAAAAAATAATAAAAAACTAACAAATCAACCAAAAAACTTTTTGAGTAAAGAGTAAATTTACGGGAGACAACTGATATTGCCATACTATTAATACCGGTAGTCTCCCCAGCCTGTAGAGTGTGTAAGTTTTTCGCTTTTCGGGAGTTCGGTCGCTTTGCGTGTTTCGGTCGCGGTGCCTCGATCTGCAAACCAGCCTCGCATGATATATTTTTTATTCTTGGACTGTTTAGGCGGAACTCCGTCCGATTCAAGGGCAGCGGGAGAGGGGGTGCGGGGGGGGGGAGCGACCCGGGGCGTACGGGCTTGGGTGATCTCCGAGTGGAGAGATTATATCCTGAACAAAAGACTGACAATACAACTTGATATTTTGTAACAAACCGTTGCCGAATTTCCTCAGAAGAAACACCGCGTTGTCACATCTATATGACTGAAATGGTTATTTCAACAGTTTTTTCTTCAAATATGTACAATTATAAATTGGTTGTTTTCAGTACTTGGACATTGTGTTATGTATCCAGTCCACACCGTGTGTGAAGCGAGATAGCGACTGACAACAGCTGGGTACCCGGGACAGAATTACAACTGACAATTCATGAATGAACTAGCGAACCTATTTCACATTTCGATTGGTATGTTTCAGGTTGCTCATTAGTCGACCATGTGTGACATTCACATACTGCCCTGGTTACGCTCAATGCATTAGAAGATTCCGTTGTAGTCCTGTGTATCATTGGTGGTTTGAATGATTTTCACCGGAAAATTTGATTGAAAGGACTGAATGTTTAAGAGAACTACTCACAGTTTAACTACTCACAGTTTAACATGAGGAATCAATAAATAATGCTCGAAGCAAGACATATGAAGAGTGGATTGGTCCCCTCACCACACGGTATTACCAGGTAGTGTGATACTTCTGCCTCGAAGTCAGGGCCCAAACAGCATCTCCTCCTTTTTATTTCGAGCCCATAATGATGGAGACAAGCAGACGACAGTACGGTTGGGCGATTACACGAGTGAGTTTGGGTGTGGTGATAGCTGGACTAATGCTGTACCTGTTCATGTACACATGTAAGTAAATGCTCTCGTACGTAACGTGCTGAAAAACTAAGGCTTCCCCGGCACAGGTGATGATACATCCACATATAAAATACGGCTCCTAGGTGTTCTGTAAATGCCATACGCAATAACACTTCAGGTGTATATCAGGTGACAGCGAGGGCTAACACTTTGTACAGTATAACCTTCCTTCTTGAATCTGGATATTTGTTTTTTGGAACTATAGAGTGTTTCATCTCGGATATGTTAATATCAGTAATTCCTTTGGGGCTAGTGGTACCGATTTCGCAGGTTGGTTTGCAGCAAGAGCCCGTCGCGACACCAGCCCCATCCCCACCGGCGAGAAGTGCGAAAAACTTGCTGATGGCACTCGAGCGTTCTTCCTCTGTGCGGGGAGTATGGTGGAGAAGTACTTCGTATAAAGCACGTTCCCAAAGAAGAGACCTGCAACAGAGAAGTTTAGACTGGTAATGCAGCTGCTCGCAGTTGAAACACTCAATTCGAGAGAATGGGTATATATACCCATGCAACATGTCAACAATGGATGAATACATTGAGGAGTGTCATACACAACATCTTGAATTGATCTATCCTGGAAGCAGTGAAGAGGCGCTTGTTTAAGCCATTGCGCCCAACAGAGGGTTAGGACGACAAACGGAATGCCATACTGGAGAAGATTGATCTTCTGTACACCTCTACGAAAAATGCGAACACACCAGAGCAGCGGTCGTTCCGACACATCGACCTGGACACTCAGGTTCCTCACCCAGCTCAGCTGCCGATTGAATTTTTGAATTGAATTTTTATTCACCAACATATATATATAAGACAAACATGTGTATATCGGGTGTTCGGAATATGATAGATAATAATATACAAGATAGTAGTTGCCCGGAATGTTATTGGCGGGAATAAAACCCCAGGGGGCTTGTTCTATCCCAGTGGAGAATAATAAAAAAGGCAAGTTTAACATTTGAGAAATATACAGTAGGTGAAGTCATTATATTAACCGCTCTGCATGGGCATATGAGTTAATTGAGATGCTACCATGTGAAACAAGATTAAGTTGCAAGAAGATGTGATTTAAGCTTTGATTTGAATAAGGACGAAGACGTGGATTGAGATACTCAATGAAGCCAAAGACGAGTTTGAGCTCGATGGCACCACCGCGGTGTTCTCCTCAGACCCACTTGACCGTCGGGACGACGGTGGCAACTAGTCTCGAGCAGGTCGCATAGCCATAGATGCTCGAATGAGATATGAGAGAACAGCACAGCTCCTCCAGTTTGTGAAGTGGCTTCCGGAGGGTGAGCACGTCACCCTCAGGAAGGTGTGAAGGTGGCTCTCCATATTATCGTGGCAATGGCTCCGGTCTAATTTCATAATACGGTAGAACGCCCGTGTTCTGCTACATCATAATTCTTCTAGTCTTCTTAGTAGCTTATATCTATAATATCATCATATTCAGTATTATCAACCCTGCAAACGAGCACGTACAGGTTGATGCCTGGCTTCCTCTACACGGTGATCGGGGTCATGCAGTAAATTTCGTCGCGCTTCAGTTATGCCCCTTGAGTGTGCCTAAAAATCAGGACTCATTTATGGAGAGAAAATCTGAGAAGAAACGGGTAGGTTGACCCCCACTTTTTGCTTTTTAAAGTTGATACCGGACCAGGGAACGTGAGAAAGAAATCGAAATTGAAATCGTTCTCACAGATTTTTCTGGAAATTGAGCCAAATTTGACCAGTTTTCGACATTTTAAGGGATTTTCAGGAAAAATAAAGCAAGCTTGGAAGGGAATTTTCGAGATTCATTTTTCTATAACATAGCAGTGCTGTGTCTTAAAATAATAGTTTAATCATGCTCTTTCAGAAAATATATACATATAAGTGGTTTGGGTTGAAGATTTTACGACAATTGCTGGCCGAAAAACGAACACAGGGTATATTCCTTATATGCAAGAATGCACCCTTCAATGCATAATAGTGGGGTCTATGCATTATCTCAACGTAGACTCCATTACGGAGCGGAGATGTGTCATTACGCCAGATTATTTAATTTTGACTGCCTAGTTGCATCTGAAGCGCTACGTTCGATGTCAGGTTGAAAGAAGACCAGGAATTCGATTAAAAGAATCCACAGTGTGTCCATTGGTATAATATTGAAGGTATCGCCTATTGTATCCAATACAGGAGTTATCTGGAATGAGATTTCGGTAGATATTATGGCACAACCAGGTCCTATCGCAATGATATAAATTTGCCAGAACTATTTTCTTTACAACAGAACCCATTTACAGTCCAAAAAGGATAGAACGTATGTATATTATTGAGGTTTTATGAATTATTTCTCAAGTTTCTGAAGTATTTCCCATGTTTCCAGGAGAAAATTTAGTGCAAAATTGTAAATAATTTGACTTGGTTACATCTCTTATTTGCATTTTCCCGCTTTTCTGGTATCATTGGAAAGCGGAAAAGCAGCCACACTCTTCATATTGCCGAATGGATGTCTTTATTACGAGGAAATGGGGAAATTTTTAGTTAAAGTCCTGCTGGAGTTGGCAAAAGTGATCAAAACAAAGATGGGGTAGGGAGCAAGTTATCCAAAACTATATAATATGCAAAACTTGCAAGTGTTGTATGCCGCCATACTCGCAAGCACACCCAGAAAATCTGACAATAAACGGGCAGGTTAACCCCCACTTTTTTGCTTTTCAAGTTGATTCCGGACCAGGGAACTTCAGAATGAAATTTAATTGAAATCGTCCTTACAGATTTCTCTGGAAATTGAGCCGAATTGAGCCATTTTTCGACATTTTAAGGGGTTTTCTATGAACAATGAAGCTGGAGGGAAATGTTGGAGATTCTTTTTTTTATAACATAGCAGTGCTGTATCTGCTGTCTGTACATGCCACTCGATAAATATATGTAGGTTTATTGCTTTGCTGGAAAATCTGAGCCGTACGAACTCTACGAGGAGGTCGACGTCGGCCACAGAGCGTAAGACGAGCCACTGAAATCCCTCAAGAAAACCATACGGCTCGAGACAGACAGGGCTCAATGTTTTGTAATCGTTCAATAGTTTACCCAAAATGGTATATGAACCAGATCCAGTGCACAAATTCGGCTCTGAAATGGATAAAATTCTGAAGCTTATGTCATACTGGTCTAGCGAATGATAGACTATGAACTGAACTTTCCTCAGTGTAACAGAAAACACGGTGACTATAAGACAGTTTCGGTCACTTTTCCGCTTGTTGTTTGGAACTTCTTTATTTTCCGGCTTCGCATTAAAGATGAAAATTTAAACGGGTGCGTCTGTGCTGGGCTAAATTTCTCGTCTCTGATAATATATGCCTAACTCAAACTATTACTTGATTGATTTATCTTGAATGGGGCAGACTTCAGACTGCAGAGCAGAATTGCGGGACTTACCAACGCTGAAGCGGTTTTTGTCAGGTCAAGCTGCTAAAGGGCAGTACAAACCACCAAGTTTTTCCTTGTCTAGTGTTCATACATCTCTGTGAACGACTAACAAATTCTCCAGATGACCAGTTTCTTAGATCGTCCGTGCGAGTAACAAGTTTTAGATGCTGCCAGTACTCGGTCATATCCTTTTATACTGGTTAACCTATTCTAAAGCACATACCAAAAATCTAACGATTCGTGATATGTGTTGTATCTCAGGTACGCTTTTATTGTGTCTCTTCATGTGGCAACTTGAATGACATGACCACACGGCCCCTAGCACCGGCATAAGCGGTATTAGATACAAATCTAGAGAGCTATGATGGAAATGTTCTGACAACTCGTATATTGGTAATTGGTGAGCTGTGTCGCTGTGACAACTCGTACACTGGGGATTGATTAGCTGTATCGTCGCCAGATGAAAATGACGGAAGTGAGGATCATTCTTTAAATTTAATGAAGGTACATGTATTTTGTCTATTTCTTCCGTTTCATGTCATCCGCAGATTTGGTATGCCAGAGGCTCTCCCGATTTGTAGCCGGTCTAGCAGTATCGATATACGGCTGTATAATCTCACATTTGCACAGTTCTTGTGGTGCAGTGAGGTTAAAAGAAATCTCCAATATTTCGCTATTATCCAGAATATTTTGGTTGGAGGGTCGAGTTTATTGTAGGCTTGACAAATCTGCCACGCAGGGGTCTTGCGTTTCAAGATTCAGTCTTATTCGCAAATGAATTGGCTTGCATGACGAAAATACGTGACGTACTAAATGCGTGACAGGCCATCTGTAAGTTTGGATCATTATCTGTGTCACTATCGTATTCGAGTTAAATAACTTAGAAGAAAATTAATACAACGGCAACGGCTTTCAACAAAAGAGCCGAACCTGTTGTTTTATGATTCCGTTAACATGGAGATATTATTTGCGTGTGACGTTATATGCCTTATTAGGATTCATCTTTCAATTCAAAACTTGTCAAGTTTTCTCTCTGAAGTCAACAATGGGTACCGTACATTGAAAAGACTTACTTGAGACAATAGCATAATAATGGGTTCATGGTTGATCAAAGAGTGCTCCCTGGTTTGGTTTGGTATTTGTTTTAGGCATTTATGGGAAGAGATTTTCAATACAACAAAAATATATACCAAATATATTTGCACATACTTTCGATTGCGAAATGACCGACTTAGTACGAAGGTGTCCTGTTTCATTTTACGTTATTCCCGTTAATTTCTGTGAATATTGTCCCAAAGCAGACACATTTAACCACAACTTCAGTGCGGTTCTATGCTCATGTCTCGCGTGCTGAAATTATAGCTTCTACAGCCTACTTACATAGACTTTTCATTTTCAATATAGATTGATTTTCTGAGGAATGGCTGACTTTCTCTTCTAAAGGCTCAGGAATTCTGCCGTACAACAAGCAAATGGCGACAAATCAGCCCTCATGATAACGAAACAGAATTCGCACATTAGGACTCAAAAAAGGCCTGCGAAAGCTAACACGAGAGGTCATATGCGTGGATATAAATAAATGCCTATCAATATGCACTTTGTCATCTGAGGGCGGGTCTATATGAGAATTTCACTGTTATAAATCACACCGTAAATTCACAGTTAAATGTACTGGCAGAAAAAGTGCAATTACCACTTTTCAACATGCTTTAAACTGTAAAATTTTGCACTGTATTTTATAATTACCGTTTGTTAACAGGCATTAAACTGTAAATTTTATTAGGTTGCACTGTAATTTACGGTTATCGTTTTGTTAAATTAAGTGGCACCGTTAGAAGGCCGAAATGGCCATTGCTCGTTCGCGTGTTTCAGTTCTTCGTATTTACAAATAGGGTCTCCACGGGTTTCGAAAATAATCACGACGAAATCTGTGACATTATTACACGAATATACGATTTATAGGTTGGGTATAACTCCACGTCAGATAAAACCAAGACCAAACCGTAATTATAGGCCGAAACTTAAAGCTAGCCGCCGCGTATTTTCCGGTGCGTATTCTGATAATGCTCTGAATGCTGTACAACGAAGGTGTCGGATGTTTTCTGCAATTGGACGTTTCGTGTGTAAACATATCAACCTCCTTCCAGAGAAAACAGGAATTTTTGTTATGTTTGTGCGCAGTTTACCCATTCCAGTTGATGTCAACTGAAATATCACAGTTCATTCTACCGATTAATGTGTTTACGATTAAATCTACTGTAAATTCCAACAAACATTTACTGTGAAATAACGGTAATTTATAACAGTGTTGTCACTGTTGTGAAGACGATGCCGTTAACCCATCACCTTCTAATAATAGACGAAACCGTTTACTTATGCTTGCCTAAACCGGAATAAGATGAATGCATAGTATGATAAAGTGCAGCATCAAATGTTTAATGATCAGAAAATCACAATATATACTGAGCCGCTATTGAAAGATGAAATAAAACTCCAACATTTAGCATCCCTGTGTGGTAGAATCAGCGAATTTCCGAACATTTTTTTGTCAAAAGTATTGCCAATATTCATCAACAAAGAACCGTAACAAGAAGGGAGATGCTACATTAGTATTCTCACTATTTAAACTAAGAAACCCATAGGATGTCGCTTAGATAAGCAAGAGCCAAATTGTCCGATCGAGCGCGCTACTGGAAGGTGACGACACAATACTCATGGTTGCAGTTACACTAAAGTTTAGACATTTCTCACTTGTTCATGTCAAGTATACAAAACGTGAAGGTACACTCGTGATAGGCACGAAAGCGTCCTTTACGGTATACTGTGACGTGTGGAAGTTAGAGGTCAATGTTGATAAGAGTAATGTCGTGATATTTTGTGAACGTAAACTCAAAAAATTACACGAACCTGTCTTCAAAACTAGGAAATTTCAGGTTTTTGATGAATACTGTTATCTCGGATTTATTCAGAAATATAACATATATCTGATATAAACACCTGAAAAAGGTAGGCTTTAAGAGCTACATTTGGCCACAGTATATTCTGGATAGACTGCTATGTTAAGGCATTTGAACATGTAATCAAACCGATTCTCTTGTACGGTTCAGAGATATGGAGTTTCGAAAAGGTAAATGAGCTAGGGAAATTTGAATTAGTTTTAACAAAGAATGTTTAAACTTAGACAATGTGCATGTAAGCCGAATGTTATGGTACACGAAGAATTAGGTAGTTTCCCAATTACTTTGTTTATTACTTTACGTGTCATCTCCTTCTGGCTTAATAGTGTAGAAGGAAAAGCTGGAGAGATGTCATATATTAAGTATAGATGGCCTGCATTCTTGCGAGCAATCAATAGCCAAATTGGTTAAAAATGTCCTGGAAAGAAACGGCCTGGGTTATGTATGGATTAACACTGTTAGATTTTTTGGGGGTGGGCTTGACCAAATATTACAAGGGCAACATCAAAAAAATCTCTTAACATTGTTTTAATAAATGTTCAATATATTCATGAAGATACAGTTTATGCATGCACAGTAAACTGGGTTTCTTTGTTTCAGATACCAATCGGATGAAAGAAACTTATTGGAAACAAGATGTACTTTATCCTGGTTTATCAGATGTAAGTAACATCATATGCTCATGTATAATGCAACGGCATCCATTTCTACATATATAAAAATTAGTAGCTAATACTAATATTTGAATAATGAAGGCCAAATTATCTCTCTTTTCGATGCATTGAATGTGACGACAATCGCACAGTATGTCGAAATTACGGACAATTCAATAATACAGTACAAAACTATATTGAAACCGAAGTGAAGCGATGCTTGTCATTTTGAATACCGCTTTTGTTTGGACCCGGCATCTATATTCCCTGACACTTCAATGATTATGTGAACGAAACATGATGTTTCCGGACGAAAATAAAACATCGATCTACACAAAGAACGTTCAAATCATGTACACTGTATTTGGACACCCTTTTCCCGATAATAAAAAGTCTTCCATGCTGTCCTCTCTGTCTGTCTGAACCCCATTTTTGTCCCCCGCCGCAACGCGGCCGGGGACTTTAAAATGGTTCTTACTTCTTTGTGTCCGTGGATGTCCGTGAATGTCCGTGTACGTCCGTGCATGTGTGTTCGAAGCTATAACTTCCTAATGCTTCGTTGGATTGTTCCGAAATTCGACATATGCATTCCTTGCGACAAGACGCCTTTCAGTGTTGCATTTCAGCAACATCTGCCTGAAGGTGACGCCACTGGGTTGCTTCTTTGTGTCCGTGGATGTCCGTGTACGTCCGTGCATGCCTGTTCGAATTTTCCGCAAGCGATAACTTCCTAACGCTTTGTTGGATTGTTCTGGAATTCGGCATACGGATTCCTTGCGACAAGACGCCAGTCGGTATTGCATTTCAGCAACATCTGCCTGAAGGTGGCGCCACTGGGTCAAAATGGATCTTGGTTCTTTGTGTCCGGGGGATGTCAGTTTAAATTCTTTACAAGCGATAACTTCCAAATGCTTTGTTGGATTCTCCTGAAATTCGGCATACGCATTCCTTGTGAGAAGACGCTGTTGTGTACTGCATTTCAGTAACATTTGCCTGAAGGTGGCGCCAGTGAGTTTCGCTGAGACCATTTTTCAAATCGTTAGGACTGTACATTTACCATGATACAGGACCAGGGGGACAAAAATTGCACCAGGTTGATAGGTCTGCTTATGGCGAACAACAGGGTGGATTTATTCCTAACAGCTGATCTCAGTTTAAAAGCTGTACACACACATTGATTTGAAGTGATTGTTGTTTACTGGGTTAATGAATCTTAGGACCTGGGTTGAGCCCTATAAAATTACAAGGCCTGACACATATGACATCAATGATTAAGAATATTGCCATAGCAGTGTTTATTTCAAAAAAAATTAATAATAATACTAATTTTTGACACTTACATTAGAATGACTTGGTTCCACATAGTGAAATTTGCCAAATAATAATAATACTTTAATCGGGGACTTTAAAATGATTCTTGCTTCTTTGTGTCAGTGAATGTCCGTGTACGTCCGTGCATGCCTGTCTAAATTTTCCGCAAGCGATAACTTTCTAACGCTTTGTTGGAGTGTTCCGAAATTCGGCTTACGCATTCCTTGCGACAAGACGCCAGTTGGTATTGCATTTCAGCAACATCTGCCTGAAGGTGGCGCCACTGGGTCAAAATGGGTCTTGCTTCTTTGTGTCCATGGACACCTGTTAACAATTTTCACAAGTGATAACGTCCAAATGCTTCGTCGGATTCTCCCGAAACTCGGCATATGCATATCTTGCGACAAAACAGTGGTTGCTACTGCATTTCAGCAACATCTGCCTGAAGGTGGCGCCACTGAGTTTCGCTTCTTCGTGTCCGTTGGGTCTTGCTCTCTTTGTGTCTGTGGATGTCTGTTCAAATTCTCACAGACGAAAAGCTTTGTTGGATTCCTTCGAAATTTAGCATATACACTCCTTGTGACTAGACGTGGGTTGGTATTGCATTTCAGCAAGATCCACCTGAAGGTGGCGCCACTGGGTCTTGTTCCAATCCTCTGTGCATGTCCGTGGTTTCCATTCAAATTCTTCACAGGCGATAACTTCCAAATACTTTATTTAATTTAGGCATCCCTAGGAAGGCCTTATGTGTTTGTCATTTTCTTCTTTCTTCTGCTTCTCGCCGTTAGTTTTGAATTTAATGTCGCTTTAAATGACGGACACCATTTTCTTAAATTTTGCTGCCCAGTCCTTCTATTCCACATCATATGATTTACCCTAAAGCTTTTACATGAACCATATTTTATTTCAGAAGTATAATATGAAATAACTGGCGGGAGAATCCCCGCAGTACCAAACCCCTGTTAGTTTTGAATTTTGTGTCGCCTTAAATGAAGGACAACATTTCTTTCAATTTTGCTATCAAATCATTCTATTCCACATCATATGATTTACCCTAAAGCTTTTGCATGAATCATATTTTATTTCAGAAGTATAATATGAAATAACTGGCGGGGAATTCCCTGCAGTACCGAAACCCAGGTTTTTTTTTTATTTCGTGTCATCTTAAACGAAGGACAACATTTCCTTCAATTTTGCTATCAAATGATTGTATTCCACATCATATGATTTGCCCCAAAGCTCTTGCACAAACCATATTTTATTGTAGATGTATAATGTGGAATACCGACCCCCTGGTTTTTTTTTGGTTTTTTTAAATTTTTTTATTTCATGTCATATTAAATGAAGGACAACATTTCCTTCAATTTTGCTATTAAATCATTGTATTCCACATCATATGATTTACCCTAAAGCTTCTAATCACGAATCAGTTGTGTCCACACGTGTAACTTATTATATTAATTACAACTGAGTTTCCGAAAGTTTGGCATTTCGCCAACTTGCGCCTACATGTAGCACCACCTCTTATCAAATCTAAATTTGATTTCGCTCATCGGATTTTTCTCCAATTCGGTATTCAGATACCATGCCATGATATGTCCCTTGGGATTGTATTTCGCCTGCTTCTGCATACTGGTTGCGACACCTGGAGGGAAAAATCTGAAATTTGTTTCTGGCAATAATTTGACAACTGCTCATCAGATTCTTTTCAAATTTGGTATTCATATGCCATAAGATGTTACTTGGGATTGTGTTTCGCACACTTGCGCCTACAAATCTAAATTTGGTTTCCGGGCAATATAAACTTTAAGACCCCTCTTCAGATTCTTCCCAAAGTTCGTATGCGGATACATGTACCATGTCATGAGATGATGCTTCGGATTGCGTTTTTCCCACTTGCACCTACAGGTGGTGACACCTGGTGGCAAATTTAAAATTTGGTTTCCGGACAATAGGTTAAGGATGCATTCAGCTTCTCGTCAAATTTGGTTTGCAGATAATATGCCTTGAGATGCCACTTGGGGTTGCTTCTCGGTTACATAATTCGATGCTTCACTGCATGGAAACTATAGTACAGAAGCAATCAACGTTCAGTCAACCGTTCTGAGTTGATTTTAAAACTTGGGAAGGCAGAAAGACCCTTCCGCATCCAACGCTTATGAAGTAGCAGTTGCCACCCTCATGTATATCCCCCGAGATCAACAATGCAAAAAAAAATTGCTGCCATTTCGGCGGGGGACTCAGCATCCTCTGGCTGCTTGTTGAGATTGAGGTTCTGTAGCGCCTAAACCACTTTCCATTTTTTTTAAACTTTAACAAGGTGTTTGTCGCAATATAGGTCAAAGTTAGGCTTAAAAACTTCCCCAGTCATCCTTCTTCAATATAATCAAGATCAAACGTATACAATAGTGGTTTAAAAATGTCTTCAATTACGGGACTTTGAAAAATATAGCTAAGTCTTCAAACATCAACGGCCGGTTGAGAGACCTTCCGCCATTATCTTAGTACGGGTCATGTGATCCCCCGATACGTTGCCGATCACGTGACCCGTAAGAAGATAATGGCGGAAGTTCAACCGGCCATTGATGTTCGAAGACTGATTGCAGACGGGTGAGCTCTTCACGGCAAACAAAATCCTTGTCTAACTCGATAAATCTAATAGACAGAGAGTTGGGATGGATTGTTTTATTGTTGGATAGATATAAGAGCCGAACGACCCATGGAGCCGTGTGATTACATGTAAGTTCATGAAGAGGACTCATGGTTAAGTGTAGGAACGAACGATGCCATGTCCACTTGGCTACTGTCGGAAGTGCGAGCAACATGACTCGAAGAGCGTCCTCATCGCCTTCTATTACGCTGCTAGAAGAAGTGACAATTGGCGTCTCATACAGTTTCTTGGCTCTGTTTATATGACCAACATGGCAAGTTGTACTGTAGCAAGCACGGTGATAAATAGATTTACATATAGCTGCAAGCAAACTCGCAGGCGTTAAAGTTTCTAATCTGCGTCTGACAGAAGGATAATCCCCGCCACCCTAATGGCCACGTTCATTAATAAATTGTAGAAGCTTCGCAAGCGACTCTCTTCTCGGAGTCGTGACCACATCACCATCACCAATTTGTTGACATATAACACACAGGTTAAATTTCATGATCATGCGAGATTTAAGGGTTCACAACCGACATAGAAGTATTTGTTGTGTAATAATTTACGGCTGGGATGTCTTTCATCCCGAGTCAATCGAGGGGTTTTGACGAGGGATGAAAGACGTCCCAGCGATAAATTATTACACAACAAATGCCGATACGAAGGTTTTGAATCCAATTTTAACCAGGAGATATATTTGAATGTAGGAATAATTAACAAATGCGCAAAACTGATTCTCTCTGAGCGCGGCTGGTACATTTTACCCCCGCCGCAAATACAAGCAGTGTTGCCTGGCTTGCCATAAAAATATATCGTGCAAAACAACTGATTCTTTCAGTGCAGAGAAATAAAATATTTTATTGATTTTTTATTGATTTTTTATACATATTTCTTGCCCAAGATTAACCACAGAAATATGAGAACTAATGAGCTGGAGGTGGTGTTCCCCAGCGTGTATAGAAGTTGACCTACATGTCACGTGCTTTCCATGGATACGGTACCGGGACAGTGACATTTCCAACACGAGCAGGCTCGCGTTTGTCTGCATTTGTGGGCGAAGGGCTAAGAAGAACGAAGTTATATTATATATTTTTTCTCATACAGACTAGCGGGCAGTTTAGGGCTGGAAATGGAATGGTTCAGATATCGATGGTTCACTCATTCAGTGTATCACGGAAAGAAACGCACTCTCCCTCAACCGTGATGAGCTGTTTCACGAGGCAGTATTTTGTATTCTTGCAAAACCCGTTGCTATGTGAAAGTTTACCCTATTTACAACATGTATTTGCACACGACACGCATAACACAGAAGGTTAGAATTCTTTTCCACCGACGGGCCTGCTGAGTTATTCATGGTGTTCGTCTATCAATATCCTGAAAGCAGGGGAAAATATATATTAATGTACTTTTGCTTACTTACCAACCATAGTGCTATATTTAATTTTGACAGCGACTGACAGCTGATGTCGGATCTGATGATTTGATACTATCTACTAACGAATTGCGGTCCACCTAGGCTTTGCTGTAAACATACAAATAAAGACTCTCGACCATCCTTCTAAGTTTTGGGCGTTGAACCATCAGTGTGATTCCATTTAGCATCACATGTGGCTATATATCTTTCTTGGACACAAAACATTGATCTGGGGCTTCTAATAGTCCTGGTAAAATTTATAGGAGCAAAACTATGGATTTATTTGTTCGCAGCAGCCATCTTGGCGACCATCTTGAATTTTCCCATCAATAGCTGCCAGATAAAATGGCAACATGGGTTTCTCATTTTACACATATGGAAGAATCAATCAATACTGTCCGCTTTTAACAAGCATTTTGCACGGGATCCAATTTTTGCTACACATGCACCCGGACTACTCTGTTAATGCGTTCCTCCAAATATGTTTACACTATTACAAATATATATGCGATCAGTGCTTATCTGCAAATGCCTTATAAACTCGTTTCTCACTCACATGAACCGGCCCGTTTCCAAGCAAATTCCGCTTAATATTCCTAAATTTTAATTTTAAGACATTTTTTCCTGAAGTAACCTATAGCTTTTCTTCTGGAAATAATTATCGCTCTTATGAAAATATACGTTTCTGCATCTGTCTAAAAAAACAGTTTTCAAAATTCAGAAATATGCTGTCAAAATGAACCAGAACGTACCATTTCTAGGGAGAGCATTTATATATACACCATTCTACAAAATGTCTTTGAAGTAAAAATATTTCGTCAAAGTGCATCTGAACGTATCATTTTACTAAACTCAGATATAAAATCTTTCTCATACATATGTTTCACTTCAAAACATCGTTTCGTGTTTTACATCAGCAAAAAAAATATCAGTCTAAAAAAAGTCGGAAATATGCGGTGAAAATGTACCAGAACGCCCCAGTTCACTAGATTTTCTAAAAAGTTTTCGCTGGGAGGGCATGCCCAGGGACCTCCCTAGCAAGGTTTCGCGCCTTCGGCGCTCGCATTCCCATTCCGCCTCAACGATAAGCGACCTCCCCCCGCCACCTCTCACTCCACCCCATTTCGAAATCAGCCTAGGGGTTGTCTCCCGATCTAAGCCTCGCTCAACATCATATGCTGAACTTAAGCAACGTATCCCACTACATTCTCTATGTCAATGTTGGCGGAAAGTTGACAATTGTTTTGAATCTGTTTTGTTAACTTTACAAGATTCCTGAGCTGAAGTATTGAGTCAAGTACATGCATGTTTAAGAGGATGATTATTTGGAAGGCGTCGCAGGAAAGAGTTTTTTTGGATATAATTTGCTTGGAAACCGTGAAATCATATATGATTTTTCCCCTATTCCACATGGAGAAGCCCACAAAAACATGTTGTATATGCCGTTATATCTAGATAAATAAAAATACACAAAAACAATTCTTCTTGGAGCTGCCAACAGAAGTCCACAAAGAGTGAACTCACAATATTGAAAAGCAGTACTAGTTGAGAAAGTTCTATATTGTGTCTGCTACAACAAAGAAACTTATTAGTAGAGCAATATGGTGAAAATATTGTGCACTTCGAGGTAAAAGCACGAAACTTGGCATAGTAGTAGCCAATGATGACCCGATCAATTTCTGATAAGGACCCAAACAATTTTTTTCCAACATGGCCGCAAAATTCAAGATGGCCGCCATAATAATGACCAAATACTGAAATTAACTTAGTTCATTGTTTGATTTGTGTCAGAAGCCCAACACTTGACATGATGTTAGCTATTGGTGTCTCCGTCATGTTCCATTTAATGTTTTGGGGTGTAGACCACGATGCCCACGTCATCTGTGATGTCATTGGTGACGTCATCAGTAGGAGTAGTAGCCAAAGTGGGCATTGGAGGGGGGGGGTGTGTGAAGGAAGGTGTCTGGGGTAGAGATGGTCCATCCGTGGTCCGATTGAACCGTGTAGTGTGTCCACTTGTAGCTCTCTGCATGTAGACGACGAATGGTATGGTGTTTGTTGGAAGTCGCATTGTGCTACGCATGCGCAGTTGGTCAGTAGTAACAAAAGATGTCATTTTGGACGTGGGAAATAATATGTTTGAGCAATCAAGGGACCCATCTTCGATCCAAATGGACCGGTTGGGGTATCCTAATGAAGCTTTCATGGGGTAGAGTCAGACTGGCGTGTTTTTGATTGGAAGTCGCGCCAATCTGCGCATGGGCAATTGGGGTGTAGTAAGTAAAGTGGTCATTCTGGAGGTGCGCAGGGGTATATTTGAGCGATTGAGGGACCATTCTTGGTCCGAATGCGTCGTGTGAGGTGTCACAGTGAAGCCCTCGGTGTGTAGACGACGACTTGAGGGATGTCCACATTGTCTGTGACGTCATCGGTGACGTCATCAGTAGGAGAAGTAGCCAAAGTGGGCATTTTGGGGTGTGAAGGAAGGTGTTTGGGGTAGAGATGGACCATCCGTGGTCCAAATTGCCCGTGAGGCGTGCCCAACCCCCATCTTAAAGCATGGACGCACTAACGATGGTTAGTGAATGCGCACGCGCACGCGTGTGTGTGTGTATGTGTGTGTGAGACAGCGTGTGTATGTGTGTGTGTGAACATCGAGCTTACTCGTCTCTCGCAAGACATGGAGGCTCTGAAGAGCCGTTCTTTTCTGTCGTAAGACAGAGCTGTCATAGCCACAGCGTCAGGGTCAATAGAGCAAAGACCATTGCGAGGTCCACGAGTCGTCGCTGGATCCGGCGTGAGCGCTCGTGGTTCATATCCCGAGCATCAAGGATGGCTTTCATAGTCCAGTAGTGGTGGGTGATAGCACACCTCGCCATCGAGTCGACTCTGTCGAGGACCGCTTCTATGAACTCTCCCAGGATCTGGCATCGTCCCTCGTTGTCGTCGCCATCTGCAAACATGGACCGAACCACTGTTCGGTAACCCATGAGTGAGTTAACCACGGTCACATGCTGTAAAATGCGAGTGGCTTAGAGATGCGTTACCGTCATGGCTCTGCAACAGAAGGGATGGGGGTGAGGGGTCCAGAGGGACGTGTTTCATAGGCGATGTCACACATGTGCGCTTATACGTAGCTCTACGGGTCCGTGATAAGTACTGTTCTGATTGATTAGTCCAATAAGAGCACAACAACAACAAGGATTACAGGTCAATCATTTTATTATCCCCTCCATCACAGCACATCCACGCTGTGGGAACCGCTATGGGTGTCTTTACAATTCACTTGTGTTATTGTCCGTGTCTTGGCCGCATAGTCGGCTGCTCTTGTCAAATCAGAAGTTAATTGTGCGAATCTCAGACTGCTCTTGTCTAATCAGAAGCTGACCCTGAGAATAAGTATTAGTATAAGTCATGGATGGAACACAAAATGGAACACAAACTGTGCTTGTCTTTCGGATTGATGGGGCTCAACTGACTGGCGTCTGAAGACTCGACCGCAATGTTGGCATCCATGGCTGGGTGCCTTATGGAACGACCGTTGATGTCACCGTAAATTATCCTTACGACTAAATGACTTCCTGCAGATCGAACACGTATACTCGCCAACAGGATCTTGAAAAGTAGACTCATGTATGGAGTCAAACGCCACAGCATCCTCAACCCTCAAGCGTGCATTAGTGAGATCTCAACTGACTGTGTAGTCAGAACCGGTGTCCACATCCCCCACATTGGATGCCTGGATTTCTCATGGAGAAACCGTTCATGGCACTGTAAACTATTCAGGCGATTAAATGTATCCCCGCAGGTCTCGCAGGTGTACTGGGCAGTAGCATCGCGGATGGTAGACTCATGGCGTTGTAAGTCGTGCAAGAGTGTAAAGGACTTGGAGCAAGTGATACACGAGAACATCGTGGCGTAAGTGGTTGAACGAATGACTGCTGAAAGAGTCAAAACGTTTGCTTTGATCTATTTTCAGCACAACCGGTTTCGACGAAAATTCCAGTATACCGCCACTTTCATAAACCTTCCCTACAAAAGAACTCCACTACGTTGTTCTCGATACCAATCGCCGTCCTGCCTGTCCACACTTGAATCATGTGTGTGTGTGTGGGTGTGGGTGTGTGTGTGTGTGTGTGCGGGCGTGTGTGTACACGTATAAACCGTAAGGTGAGGACCAAAGCTTGAATTCTTACTATGTTTCTGAAGACCGACGTTGCTCCAAGATCCAGAAAGTGGTCCTTGGACTGTTTTTTCTTATTAAAATGCGTTTCGCTTGGCAGCCATCTTGAATACGACTGTCATTTTACCGTAAAAGATAAAGTTTATTCGTAGCAGGAATTATTTATTTGCATTACATTAAGTGCACAATACAGACATAATCCTTTACGCATTGTATGATGATTTACCGCTAATTTGACCATTATCATGGCCGCCATTTCGAATTTGGCGGCCACCTTGGAAAATAAATTTACAGATCTTTCTTGAAAATGGACTAGAGCATTAACAACAAGCATCGCTGCAAGTTTCATGACCTAAACTAAAACAATAAACAATATTATTATCATATTGCTGTATTTGACCATTATATTAGCGGCCGTCTTGAATTTGGTGACCATATTGGAAAAAAATGAGTGGGTCCTTATCAAAAAATGGTCAGGACATCTTTGGCTACTATCATGCCAAGTTTCATGCTTTTACCTCAAAGTGCACAATTCGGCTAGTTTTGTGCACGATATTGCTCCACTATTTGGGAAGTGTATAAATGAAAAGAATTTCTTTATCAGTAATTGTCTCAGTCCAGACATTTTCTGTGAATTTAGCTTAAGTGTCATGTGGATCAAACCACAGATGTGGGTAAATTGACTTTTGATTATGCAGCTTCATTTCAGACCAAGTAAACGCAGGATAGAATGTGAATGATTTGGGGCAAGTAGTATATAAAGCCAAAATCTCTTAGTATATTCGGTGGTGGAGGGAAATGAAGAGGGAGTGACATCACAGCCCTTGGACCTTTGACCTTGGGTTGCTATGGCAACATGGAAAATAGAGGAGACGTCACGTGAGGGGTGGGGGGATGTAAAAATTAGGATTTTGCCTGGAACCCTAGAAAGTGGAAACACGGACTGGGGAAATCCCCTTCAAATGGGGCTAGATTGGCCTATAATGGATCTATATTGTCGAGGCGAGTATCATATTGAAGTGGTCGTCGGGGCAGATCAAGTCGTGTGGGTGCATCTAAAACGTCCAGCGGGTCGTGGCCTGCCGCGAGCTGCAGGGTGGGTTAGCGGGTGTATGTAAAATTAGGATTTGTCCCGGAAAACATGCGTAACACCCTTCAAGTCGACCAGGTCCGATGGCAAATAACTGCTTTTGATCAATGTCTGTTGTGCCAGGATTTACTCTGTACTGCTCTGTCTTAGCCGAATGTAGACATACAATGTGTGAATCTCTTCAACTCTCATTACAAGCACGAGGACATGAACATATATGGCACGATTTGTTAAATGCTGGCGACACTTCTAAACTATGTACTTTACATGGAGGCAGTTGTTTTGCGCTCGGCAATCTTACAGGGGGTGAATTTGACATTAAGAATTTTTTAAGAGACGCCTGAACCATAAGAAAAGGTCTGAATAATTTTAGATCAGTTTATAATCTCACTAGTCAGCAGTATCTATATTTTATTGGTATACGGTATGTAACTCTTTTATTAGTATGTATACGGTAAGTAACTGTTTTTATTAATATGTATACGATATGTATTTGTCTCTTATTACTATGTATACGGTATGTAACTGTCTTTTGTTAATATGTATACAGTATAATACTGTTTTTTATTACTATGTGTATGGTATGTAACCGTCTTTTATTAGTATTTCTATAACACTTGTGTCAATAACATCGAGCTAACCGTGCAATTATTACACGTTTTAGCACGGTTATGTGAAATCAACACCCGTCAAGTGCAGGTGTTCACAGGGAGATTTCAATTCACAAGTCGGATGAGGAAAGGAACGTCTGCTTTCATACAAGAACAATTGAATAAACCAAACAAATAAATTACAAGATGAAATTTCTTTCTCAAGTTTAACTGTTGTTTCCGTCGTGAAATTGATTAACAAAGCAACATAAATAGAAATATATCCACGTAATTTCCACACAGCTGACAGTATCACTCTCCATTTGAGAGACCACATAAACTCGTTCACTGACAATGGCACGATGCCAACCGAGACAGGTGCATCAGGTGACGAGTTTTGTCAAGAAAGGGGCGAAAGCGTGTCAAAGTTTAAAGTATGTTTTCAACTTTTCATTATAATCTTTGTTGATAATCAATTTGGGTAGTGCAATAGAATAGAAATAATGTTTTCATAGGCGTGCTCAATGGTTATTTTACGCACGGTTAGTGCTGGAAAGTTTATAAATTTTAGGGCGCGGGCGTTTATAAGTTTTAGAGCGCGAGCTTCGCCCTCGCCCTAAAATATAAACTTTCTCACACTAACCGTGCGTAAAATAACCATTGAGCACGCCTATGAAAAACATTATTTCTTAAGTATACCGTATGTAACTGTCTTTTTTTAATATGTATACGGTAAGTAACTGTCTTTTATTAGCATGTATACGGTATGTTACTGGCCTTTTATTATTATATATTTCATTATGTGGACGAATCAAGGATAACCCTGCTCTTGGTGCCCCCGACGTAGAGGGGTAATTCTCAATAAATTATTATTATTATTGTGGCGAAAATAGATGATAATATTTTATAGTAAATAATAAACATTATCTATGGGTTTATATTTGGCTTCTGACCAAATAATATACATATTAGGACTTTCTCGACAAATAGTAATACAGTTGAAAGATAATTGTAAACAAATCCCCTCTTCCAGACCCCCGTCTATTTTTAGCACTCTTCTTTGATCTCGGGTTGTTTTGCCGACTACTGCACGCGCTACGTCGAACGCATTGGAGTCAGCAACTCTTTGGACCCCCACCGAACTAAATTGTAAGTTTAACTGATTTATCAAATTTATAACGAAAATTCCCGCTAGAAGTAGGAAGTACACATGTTAGGGAACATTGTCCTGAACTAGCAACAATTTTGGTTCAGTATTTTCGGAGATATAGATTTTTGAAGTTGACACGGATTTTGCAGCACTTCGCGGTACATGTTAGCATGGAAAGATGCGTGTCAGAGTCATTTTTAGTGATAAATAAATGCAAAATTAAAACTGTTGTAATTTATATCAGGCAATATCCTTTTAGGACATGAAACTTAGACTACTGGATGATCTTGTCTTGACGTGTCAAGATTTTAGATCAAGTATTTTACGAGTTATGAATTTTTCAATAATTGGCCGACTCTTGAGATTGTCAACAATTCTGTGCCTTCGCCATTTGTTTTGATAACGAACGCCGAGTCTGAAACTTCAGGAAAAATTGTATTTGGCCATGGTTAGAGATATTTTTGGCACTGATTATTGATATGATATGAAATTATAGATACTTGGCTTACCTTGACGTAAGAATTATGGCTTGTTTTGAGATATTTTCCCGTAAGTTCCCTGTCAATGATGTAGACAGCGAGATGAAAAGTTCACATGTTATCGTCTTGTACTTTTCCGTGCAAGCGTGATTTTCGGTGCAAGAGATTTGATCCATCCTCCGTTTGGAAGCGTTCTTGTCAATAGTTATTGTCACCGTAATCAAGTTCAGGATACGGGCTTCAAAACCATATATAACTTGGCATATGATTTTCCAAAATTTATCACTTTCTGGCCGTCTAAAAACACCTGTTTTCTATCAAAGTTGTCGACTGCACACATTGCATGTCCGCCGCCTTTTGAAAGTTATGTGACGTAATTTTATTATTTCGGCCAATCAAAACGTTCGTTATTATTCACGCTGGCTTTCAGGCCATAGCAACTTACGTCATGGTTAGCGACCAAAAACCTATAAAAGAAAGCTCGACCGTATATATAGGCAAGACGATCTCGGAGTCTCTTCGGGGTACAACACAGAAGTGCTGCCTGCCAGTCAAATAACATGGAGAATCATAATACAGATAGAAGAAGTAAATATTTGGACTAAAGATTACAAGAAATTATTTGTAACCCTCATGTCACCATATGGTTACATGTCACCATTTGTCACCATCCGTCAGCATTTGTCATCATAGAGGATTACAACAGCTGTACTTCCTATTTCAAGCCAAATTAACCTCAGACTTTGGATAATTAATTACAGTAAAGTAACCAGGCACCTGATTACATTGTAATTTTGACATTTTGAGCATTTCTTCAGAATTTCCGTCATCATTTACCTGTTTACAGAACTGTCACCATTGAAATGGTTACCAATTAGGGACATTAAGGTTTCCAGACCATTTTCGCCATATCTCTCCATACTTACCAAGTGTCACCAAGGGAAGTCCAGAGTGAGAAAATTATTTACCGTTAAATTAATTCAGGAATATTTGTTGATAAAAATTAACTTTCACAACGGATGACATCGAATGGAATTTAATCTTCAGATGAACTGTATATATTCTATTGATCAAATAATAAACTGAGATTCTTTATTTGTTGAACTGCAAAATTGGACTTGACGTTGGTTATTGTGATACTGTTCAATAGATGGAAACTGTGTTACCCTGAAGGTTACAAAACAATATTAGTATAGAATGTTTACAAAAGTGTGTCATCCTAAATGAATTAAGCTGGAAGACAGAATTTTGATACAACGAAAGCGAAGCAGCAGGTGAAAGATATTAAGGACAAAGGTTAGAATCCGAATCCAGTTGGTAGCGGCGTCTCCGGAGAAGAAGTCAAGATAAGGATACAAGAAATCCAGTTACTTTCCTATTTGATGTGAAAAATAGGTGGTGGCAGCATTCAAGAACACTAGTGGTTATACCGATTTTATCAATAGGGGGACTTAGCCCTTAAGAAACCGCTACAATTGGTGGCAGCGGTGGGATTGATGCATTCTGGGAAAGCTGCATTCTGAACTGTGTGAAGTTGTGATTAGAAATCTGTTTGAACAGTTTGGCACATAAACGTATATAACGGGACAAGTTAAAGATGGATCCAGAAGATGATACAACGGGACATGATGAGAGTGATGACGTTGAAGTTACCTTTAGGGCTCCACTTCAGTGTGAGGAGTCTCCGAGATCGTCTCCACGTGAGGCCGGTTACCGGGACGGGTCTCACGTGCAACGTCGACATCTGAAACCCGAAATGTTCGGAGGTGACACCCCGTGGAAGGAGTATCTCCAGATATTTAACACCATTGCCAGAATAAACAGATGGAGCCGACAAGAGAAAGCGGACTATCTGTTTACTCATCTGAAAGGCGCTGCAAGACAGTTAATCTGCACCCTTAATGAGTGGGAACAACGAAACTTTGATCGATTGGTGGACGTTTTGAATTCTCGTTTCGGACCCACAGGTCAAGCTGAACTGTATCTTGCTGAAATCCGAAGTCGACGACGTGGAAATAAAGAAACTTTGAGGGAACTGGGGCAGGCTATTCGTAAGCTAGCCATACTGGCATATCCTGATGTGTCATCCGATCAGCAAGATCGTCTGGCAAAGATACATTTCATCGATGCGATTGAAGATGCAGAAATGCGGATGCAAGTGTACCGAGGCAAACCGGAGAACCTTCAAATGGCTGTCACCCTGGCATTAGAATATGAGGGGTACAAGAAGATGGAAGCGCAGCGCAGTGGAAATGCTTCAAGGAAGTTTGTACGAGAAGTGGTTAAAGATCCTACTGTAATCAACCTGGAAGAACGAGTGAAAAAGATGGAAGAACAGCTCAAACAGCTGACAAGGAATGAAGCTCAAGGTAGAGGAGATTTTCGTCAACAGCGAAGACGTGCATTATCCAATGTTGAATGCTACAACTGCCATAGAATGGGACTCTACAGCAATGAATGCCGCAACAGAGGTTATCGTAGTGAGCAGACACATCATCAGGCGGAAAACGAACCACAACCGGTCTGCCGAGGCAAGGATCGGTTGTAAATTTACCGATGCCTCGACCTAGGGAAATAGAGAACTCACAGAGGGACACCCCAATTATTACATTTCGCAAGCAAGATGTCGGTCGGTGTCCTGCAACTTACCAAAATATACCAGTCGAGAGCGGTGACAAATGTCCCGTACTGGAGGTAGGGGTCGAGAACCCAGAAGGTTGTCTGTACATTCCTGGTCGAATTGGGAACTTTGATATTTCATTCTTGATTGACACTGGGGCTTCCGTTACCATTTTAGCAACTGATTTCTTTTCCAGAATACCACTGGAAGTTCGACCAGTTATCAAACCAACCTTTCTGAGACTTCTTGCTGCAGATCATACACCACTGAATATCATTGGTTCATGCAGGTTGGACATGGGAATACTGCCCCATTCAACACCAATGGATGTCATCATCGCTGACATTCGCAACGATGGTATTTTGGGAATGGACTTTTTGACGAGGTTCAACTGTGAGATTCATCTGAAAAGTAGAAGTATGACATGTGATGGTTATCAGATTCTGTGCACGGAACAGGGAGGTTTTGTTGAGTCGGGACATTGCCGGTTGATCATTAATCAAACAGTATCAATTCCACCTGGTCAGCAGATGATATTCCAAGTGCACCTGAGCAAGACAACAGAGGAACCATAGGAAAATGGACACTCTGTGAACCCTTGCTAGGGACATTACCTGATGATAAGTTACTGTTCGGGAGAACGCTTGTGGATAGCGAAGAAGAATTCTTCCCATTGCAGGTGATGAACCTGGGGGAAGAACCTCAAGTTATTCACAAAGGTACTACTGTAGCAATAGCAAGCCCAGTGACATCCACTTGTGTTTTTGTGGATGACGCCCTAGGTGCTGAAACTAGGGTAGAGATGTCATCTGATGATGATGACAGTGGTGACGGATTGCCACTATTTGATTTACCGAAGCATCTGGAACCACTGTATAACCGGTGTACAGAGGGAATGGTTCCAGGGGATAAATGTAAGGTAAAGGCTCTATTGCTGGAGTACGTTGACATATTTGCCGAGTCGGATGCGGATTTAGGGCAAGCCAAAGGTGTCAAGCATACAATTAATACTGGGAATGCACCACCATTGAGACAACCACCAAGACGGTTGCCAATACACAAACAAGAGGAGGCTGATCAACAGGTTAAGGATATGTTACAGCGGAACATTATAGAAAGGTCATCCAGTCCTTGGGCGTCACCCATCGTCTTGGTAACCAAGAAGGACGGTAGCATAAGCTTCTGTGTGGACTACAGAAGATTGAACCAGGTGACAATAAAAGATGCCTATCCTCTCCCCCGAATCGATGATTCACTCAATTCCTTACATGGTGCAAAATGGTTCACCACTCTGGACCTCGCAAGTGGTTACTGGCAAGTAGAATTAGATGATGATGCAAGACAAAAGTCGGCCTTCACTACAAGAAGTGGTCTCTGGCAGTTCAAGGTGATGCCGTTTGGGTTATGCAATGCGCCGTCAACCTTCGAGCGTCTGATGGAGATGGTTCTGGCTGGTTACCAATGGGACATTTGTCTTGTGTATCTAGACGACATCATAGTATTCGGGAAAACTCTCGATGAAGCCATTATCAATTTGAGAAAAGTTTTCAATAGGCTCCGTGAAGCTGGCTTAAAGTTGAAGCCTAAGAAATGTCACCTGTTTCAACAGGAAGTCAACTACTTGGGACATGTGGTTTCTTCGGAAGGAATATCAACTGATCCGGAGAAGATCAAAGCAATACAGAAATGGCCAGTTTCGACATCTGTACATGAAGTACGTAGCTTTCTTGGGTTAGCATCCTACTACAGACGGTTCATTGAGAACTTTGCAAGCATCGCCAAGCCCTTGCATGGCTTGACTGAAATGGAGAAGGAATTTCATTGGACTGAAGAATGTGAAACATCGTTCCGAGAGCTGCAACAGAGGCTGACCAACAGTCCCATATTGGCATACCCAAGCTCTCATGGTGATTTCATTTTGGACACAGATGCTAGTAATTATGGAATTGGAGCTGTCCTGTCACAGTTTCAGGGTGGCCAGGAAAAGGTCATCGCTTATGCCAGCCGAGTTCTTGCCAAACCAGAGAGAAATTATTGTGTAACAAGGAGAGAGCTGTTGGCAGTCGTTCAGTTTGTCAAAAACTTTAGACATTACCTCTATGGGAGACATTTTACCATTAGAACCGACCACAGCGCTCTGAGATGGTTCATGAACTTTAAAGAACCAGAGGGACAGATGGCAAGGTGGTTAGGACTCTTGAGTACGTATGACTTTGACATAATACACAGACCTGGGAAACAACATGGAAACGCTGATGCACTGTCTCGAATCCCTTGTAGTTGGTGTGACAAGATGGGTTACACAACTAGATCGATTACTAGTATTCTCTCACACGAGGACAAGACAACTGCAGATGTCACAGTTCAAACTGATCATTCAGGACCGATTGAGACGAGGGTTACCAAAGTTCAGTGGTTGCCCAAATGTTGGGGTTATCCACAACGACGTATGAAACGACGGAACACTGCGAAAAAGTATTATCAACCACATGAAAGGAAGGTTACTGCGGTTACAACAAGACAGCAGAAAGCAGCACAAGAAATACAACCGAAACCTGTGAAGTCAGGGACATCTGATGATTCCCTTGAGGAACAATCAGTTTGGTCAAGTCAGAGGTTAGCTGAAGCTCAACAAAATGATCCGGACCTAACATGGGTGATTGCTGCGAAGAAAAGTAAAACAAATCGTCCCAAATGGAGTGAAGTGTCTTCTCTTGGGAAAGCACCCAAGTACTACTGGGCTCAATGGGACAGATTGTCATTTCAAGATGGTGTCCTGTATCGCAAGTGGGAGACCATAGAAGGTCCTGATAACTCTCTGCAACTGATTGTACCTGCAAGTTGCAGGAAGGAGGTCTTTCATCATCTTCACTCTTCTAAGACAGCAGCTCATCTTGGAACTCAGAAGACTCTTCACAAGATTAAACAGCGTTACTATTGGGTAGATATGAGGAGAGATGTCACCCTCTGGTGCAAGCAATGTGATACGTGTGCCTCACGGAAGTCACCCCCTCAAAGATCGAGAGCACTATTGAAACAGTACACTGTTGGAGCCCCTCTCGAGCGAATATCGATAGATATTTTAGGACCATTACCCA